>JAHDVE020001161.1:0-39092 GCA_022606495.2 Halesus radiatus
ACTCGAACCCATGACATCCTCATCTATCCGGGACCAGTGATAAAATTTTAATTTTCCTGGTGATTTTTTCTCATTAACCAGTCAGTGAATCCATTCTATGATCATCATATATAAATTGTTTATATAATTAATAGGGGGTTTTATTTTTAGAATGCAAAGAATCATTTGTGAAATGTGGCCTTTCGCCAGGTGATAGCAAAAGTATCTTCCACCACATTAAAAATTAAAAGGAAAGAACGAAGTGTTCTATGGGAGTTGAGATGTCAAAAAGTTGAAAACTAGTGAGTGAATATGAGGAGGTTGAGTTAAATGTCCTGATCCCCTTTGCCCAGAAGGTTTTCATTGCCAGACTGCGCAATTGAATATTGAAACCTAGCAATTAATTCCTCCAGTTGATTAAAAATGCTATCGGAAATTTAGTACAAAACATTGCCAAACTTCTTTCTGATAATTATAAATATTTTTGGAGCGATGTCGTGAATTGTACCAAAAATTGACAAGTTATTAATGATACTGAAAACTTGTGATAACTTAAGATAACTTCAGTTGAACCACAATATTTCATAAAACTCAAGCTTACAGTGTCAATCAAACTTCAGTATTTAAAAAGAAAAGTTTACCAACTAAAAGTCTGCAAAAGAGATTATAATAATCTCAGTACATAATCTTTATATATAAAAATGAACGTGTGTCTGTCTGTGTGTACTCGATCTTTTCGAAAACTTGACCGATTTTGCTGAAAATAGCACATTTTGTTCTTATTAGTGATGAGAAGGTTTAGAGAGTAGTTTGAATGAAATCCAATATGTAAAACTATTGTTATAGCGGTTTTTTTTATATGAATACCGCACAGGAGTTCCAACTGCTCCCAACCGTCTGGAGCCAGTGAGACTATGGCATTCCCAATTGGGGACTGTTGTGAGGCTGAAGTTATGGAGAGGGGAAGGAGAAGGGGAAGATGGATGTGGGGAAATACCTGGCTATTCAGATCTGGTCACCAAACACGGCTAAAATCCATTTCAAGCAACGTTTCAATTCTGAATGGTGGTCTTTCACCAGGGCGATACTGAGAGTATCTTGCACTCTGGAACGTGCGCAAAGACAATATATATTATTTTAAAATGAATTAATTGTGAAACAGCACAAATTAATTAAATAAAATTTACTTGCGCACGCCGGGATTTGTACCCGCGACCTTCGGATTCGTAGTCGAGAGCCTTACTCCTTGACCATGGAGGCCGTCACTTTTTAAAATTAGTATGAACAGTATTGAACTCGCCATATTGTATTGAGGTTAGCCCATAGATATACCAGTCTGGTTAGCCACAGATTGCATATTCAAAAGATGAACTATTATTTGGGTAGAATATTATCGAAAAGGGAAACACAAGAAGGTACCTACTTTAGAATTTTATTATTTATATAAATTTTGAAAAAAAAAATTTTTTTTAATGAAATTAAATTTTCAAATGTTTTTTTTTGTTTTGTTCCTTTGTTTAGATATAGTAATATTCATTACATTACTTTCGATGTCTAATCAATTATGGCACCACAAACGACAAGCAAGAATTCATAACTTCCCCAGCAAGGCCGGGTACACATCGGCTAGTCTTTAACATAATGTCCATAATAATATTATACACGGTGTATCAGAACGTACCCGACAAACTTTAACCAGTCATTTCTTGGGCAAGGATACTGCATTGTTCTTACCATTAGGCTTAAATACTTTATGATCAACCGCGGTTCCGATTTTCTCGGTTGACAGCTGACATTGAACGAAGGACATTTAAAAATATCAATATTTGATTAGTCCTAACAAAAGAATAACTCAATATCACCGTAAGTGTTGACTCAATGAACATTATTAGTGAGTCATTTGTCGCATGATAAAACTATGAATAATAAATACTAAATGAACAGAATTAATGAAATCGTTATGTTTGTATAGTACGTATGCCATAAGCCTTAAATGTCAAATAAAAGTGATGTAAATTCTAAAAATTATAAAGAACTACGAGTGTAAAGTAACTAATAATTAACAATACGTGTTAAGTATGTGTGATGCACCTAAAATTTTAATAATTCTGTGATAATTAAACCACAAACTCTTTAATAATGTATTGTAATTAATATCTAATTAGAATCGCATTTTAGCAAAATGTCTCAACCCCTCAGGATAAGGAAAATGCCTTATCCTTACAAAGAACCGGAATTAGGCTCCTGAGCTTATTATAAAATGTAGATTGAATTTTAGTCTCCGGTGATTTCCTTTTTAAAAATTTAATTTCAAATACGTTTTTTTCAAAATCGAGAAAAGAAATGCGGAACATAACGTCACTGGTAACGCAGCCGAGTATCCGCCCAACCCTCCGTTCCTATCCAAACTATCAAATGCTTTTGTTTCTGTTTTTTCTCTGTTCTTTTCTTTTTTGGTTTTTATATTTAGACGGCCTCCGAGGTTGAGTGGTTGTGATGCTCGGCTACGAAACCTGATGTTCTAATTCCGGCATGCGCAAAGAAATTTTAAATGTTTAATTTGTTATTTCACAATTTATTAATAAAAAATAAAATATATTTGCGGCACGTTCCAGAGTGGTAGACACTTTCAGTATTGCCGCGCTAAAAGACCACCATTCAGAATCGAAACGTTGCTTGAAATGACTTCAGCTGAGTTTGGAGACAAGATCTGAATAGCCAAGTACTTCCACACCCTTCCTCTTCACCTTCCCGCTACATACAACCTTCAGCATAACACCATACCATAATAGGGGATGCCATAGACCGACTTGCTCTAGACAGTTGGCAGCAGTTGGGACTCTGGTGCGGTACTATCATAAAAAAACGTGAATTTTTTTTTACTCCAAATAGTATAAGTCTGGAATCATTGGTTAAAGTTTGTCGGGTACACCCTGTATAAGTATCTATGTAATGTTTTAGGGTGGTAAGTGACGCGATATCTCCTCACTACTCCTCCGGTTAGTGACATTCAGAAAACAGGAAGAGAGCCGATGGATCATCAATCACGGACCCACCCCTTTTCCATCCCAACCCCCTCCCAAAACCACCCTGTAACTCTTTACGTCATCATCAGGCCGCGGCAGGACTTGTAAAACTTCTCGGGAAGAGTATTTTTTTACTCACCCGGTTATACTCACTCAACTATATGACGAATAATTTATAAGATTGAGAGTTTTTTTTAATTTTAACGTCAACACCGTTAAGTTGGCGCGACTTGAAAAACTATAAGAAGATTATTAAACTAAGTTAATTACGTGCTGATACCAAAGCTGATGTATGGCAGTGGGGTATGAAACTGACAGAGTAAGGATGAATGTAGACTGAGAGTACAAAAACAGTGTGCAATATAGTTGTGAATGATGAATACTTGGAGCAGCTCGATGAGGGTGTGTATTTGGTAAGTATTTTTACGAGAGGTGGAGAGACTGATAAGGATATTGAAAGAAAGGTGATTGCAGGAAACTTTATTACCGGAGGACTGAAGGCGGTTGGCGCGGACAAAAAGTTGTTCAAAGAAGCGAAGGTCGCAATCCCCAATGGAATGCTGATACCAACCCTGATGTATCGTAGTGAGCCATGTAACTGGTAGAGGTAGGATGAAAGTAGACTGAATGCTGTAGAAATGAGATCTCTTATCCGAATATGTGGTAAAACCGTATATGATCTGTGAAAAATGTTGAGGTACGTAAATAATGTAAGGCTGATATAAGCGTAACGATTAAGATTAAAAAAGGGACGCTAAGATGGTTTGGGCATGTAGAGCGAATAAACCAAGAAAGGAGTGTAAGGAGAATATATGAAGCGAATGTGAATGGAAGAGGAAGCCGGGGACGCTCAAGGAAGATATGGCACGATCAAGTGAATCAAATACTTAATTCGAGCTATGTCAGTAGTCGGAATAACAGAAGATAATGTATGAGACCTTGTATGAATGTTAATGAAGCAAGAAGTGTATGCCACGATCAAGTTATTTGGCCCCTCGATGATTAGTTAGTTAATTACTTTCTGTCCTTAAAAAAATGATTGAGAAGATTTTAATAATGCGTACTTTAATTTTGATGTAAAGCTCTTCGTGATTTAATGTTATATTAATGAAAAATTAGAAAATATAATTTAGAAAGGGGGTCAAAAATCAAATGAAATATTTTTTTTTTCATATGACTACAAGACAAGTATTCTAATTACCTGTAGCCGGTGGTGTAATTTAATCCTCAATAATAATGAACTCCAGTGTAAATGTTAAATTCGTAGAACGTAATTTTTATTTTTTATTTAAATTTAATGTAAATCAAATTTAATAATGATATCATTAAGTTCAGCAAGTATTTTTAGTTTTTTTTTATTATTGTGTCGATGAAACGTTCTAGGCCATTTTCAAACTGGGGTTAATCCACATTATGATTTAAGTCACTCCCACCCCATTCTAATTTGGACGGGTTTTCAACAATAATGATTTATTATCGGTAAAACTGATTTACCTAGAAAATAATTAAAAT
Organism: Halesus radiatus; assembly: GCA_022606495.2. Lineage (NCBI taxonomy): Eukaryota > Metazoa > Arthropoda > Insecta > Trichoptera > Limnephilidae > Halesus > Halesus radiatus. Next base: position 4,518 of record JAHDVE020001161.1, read on the forward strand.
TCTCTATTCTCTGATATTTTTTCATTTATCTTGTGTTTCCTTGTGGTTTTCCGTATCGCTATTGGATTAAATAAAATATTTCCCGTTTTTTTATATTTTCATATGAAGCGGTAACTTGGTGATGTGACATTATAATTTATAAAATAAAACAATAACTTTGTTTTATTTTATAAATTAAAATATTTCCTGTTCATTTTATTGAAAATGACACAAAGAAGTGATTTTTCATTTTTTTATTTCAACAATTACACACAGAAGGCCGTGAGGGAAATAATGTCCCTCAATGCCTGTGCACATCTTCAGGGATGCTGTGTGGATGGTTTTTTAGAGGAAAGGTAGGAGTGAACCTGGTCTTGAAGAGTCCGTGTTTTGTAGGAGGGAGGAAACACAGAGGCCAGCAGATCATTAAACAGCCGTGTTTTGGTATTTATCAAATTTAATTGTAATTTAAAAAATAACCACTTTTATTTGTTATATAATTTTGCCAACCGGGTTCCTTTACTACCGTGGATTCGTCAGGGCAGTATAATACGTAGGCAAATGTAGGCAAAACGTCGCGTAATGTTAATATCCGGGTAAAAGAACACCTAAGATGTCTCAATAATAATGGATTTTCGGAATTTGCCAACCACCTCTTAGAAACAGACCACACATTCAATAAAAATACAAGCACTAGTTTACTGCATAAAAATGGATTAAGCATTCGACTTGATAATTTAGAAGCGTTAGAAATAATGAAAGCCAAAAACACTAATACTGGACTCATTAATAACCAAATAAATTTAAATAAAAGTTCAATTCTTAAATTATTCCCAATAAACAAAGTACACGCCCTTCCCTGCCAGGTACCTGATGATCTCCCACAGTTGGCCCTCCAATCGCCGGCTTTTATCAATACATAACACATGTGTATCTTTGTTCATAGTTTAGTTAACAAGTTACCGCTTCATATGAAAATATATTTAAATGTAGTTTTTTTAAGCGACTTTGTGTGTTAGTTAGTTATATCTATCATTTGTCTGCGGCTCTAGTGTTTTTCTTCCCTGGAGTTAAGATTCTTCACCTTTCCATTCTCCGTCTATCCCATACAAACCACCCTCCGAACCTTCTTTCGTCTCATCCCCACACATCCCCGTCACCTAATATCTCAAACTTTTTCTCCTCGATGCCTCCTCGGTATCTTGAAGTGACTGCCATAAAATGGGCGATTTCTCGTCAACGAGCGTTATAATGATATGTTAAATATAACGATAGATTGGTTTAAATTTTTTTCTTTTTAAACTAAGTTTTACCCACATAAATGCAAATGGTATTATGCTTGATGGCGTCTGTGGCCGAGTGATTACTGTGCTCGACTGTGAATCCAGAGTTCGAGGGTTCAAATCCTGGCGTGCGCAAATAAATTTATGTTATTTCACCAATTTATTAATACGAAACAAAACATAGATGCCCAGTATATTTGCGGCACGTTCCAGAGTGGTTAATGTTTACAGTATCGCCCTGGTGAAAGTCCACCATTCAGAATCGAAACCTTGCTTGAAACGGCTTTAGCCATGTTAGGTGAACAGATCTGAATAACTGGGTCTTTTCAAACCTTCCACTTAACCATCTCCTTTCTCTCCCCACTACCTTCAGCCTTACAATATACCCTAATCGGGGAAAATAAAAATAATATTATTTCAATAAACGAATTAAGAAATCTACATGTTTCGAAAGCATCGCAATTAATTTATTTATTAATTAAAGTGAATACCAATCATTTGAAAAAATTATAATAGTATTCCACTTGCTTATTTTCGATCAGTCATACATGTACAATATTGGAATTAGAAATGGGACTCACTCCTGCATCGACGCCATACATACCTTAGATTTAGTTGTAATTGTACCAGTCAGAAGATAAGGTACCGTGATAGGGTGAAACCGGTCTAGTCGAAGATAAACAAGTGGAAGATAGTTATAAATGTTTTTATCAAAACAATCATATTAAAATGGAATTCCACCATAAATTAATTCACAGTTTCAAAATTTAAATAAACAACTTCATAACCTAAAAGTAGTAGTTTATTTTCGGGATGTTTTTCTGGGCTTTAGGTAAAATCACTGATCAGATAATTCCTAGATGTGTGATCTATACCTGTTGAAAGAAAACTGGGACGCTATTTCCGTTCTTTTTGAGGAAGATTCCTTACGTTTTTCCTTAGGGTTAAATACTTCTTGATTAACTGCGGAATCCCGGTGAGACATAGTAAAATGATCCTAAATAGATTGTCAAGAGATTATTTGAAAATACAAATTGATGAAATATCTTTAGTGACATAAGATTTTGAACTAAAACTTTTAAAAAGAATTACATTATGTTACAATTCATCTTTATTTTTTTTTAAATACCATAAGTAAGCCTTTTAACGAAGAATCGCGTTTTATAAAAAGGTACATACCTCATTAGATAGTAATGATCTTTTTTTGTCTCTAGTTCTAAAAGTGACATTTGAATTTGCGCTTGACGTAATTGTCAAAGATGTCAACATCTAAATAATGTTTAATAATGTTTACTAGCTAATTATGTTTAAAGTAAATTATAAAGTAATTGGTAAAATACTTAACATTGAGTTTTAAAAAGTTAAGGAATCTTCCTTAAAAAGAACGGGAATAGCGCCCCTGGTGTTATTATGACAGGCTAATTAAAAGTGTAGTAAAAATTAACGTAACCCGGCCACACAGACACGCTGATACAACATTTCTTCGGTTTTTTAATGGTTGGGCGAGACACACTGTAACTTGTTTACTAAATGGCAAGTAGACCAAATTATTAACACCGGAAGAAACTAAATTTGATATCCGTGTTGAATTATTTTTTCTTGCTATTTACAATGGAAACTTTAAATGAATATGAATAAATGAATGGTCGTAATAAAACGAACTTATAAAGAGGAACGGCTGTGCGGCCTGTTTCATACAAAACTTAATTTTTGATTTAAGGCCAAAATACTCACCTAAACCTAATTGTCTTTTTTTCATTAAGAAGTATAGTAAATATCTAGTACGGATGAGAAGTAATTTATTTATTTTTGATTTACATTATGAAATATAGGCCATTAAAGGAATTGATTTTTCTCGATTCTAGAGGCACCTATCACAATTATTTGGGGGCTAACGGTGATTTAAAAAAAGTTTTACTCCGTCTAATTTGAAAATATAATTAAATATAAAATTAAAATTTAAAAAAATATATTAAAAGAAAGATTGTGGTGGACTTTAAATTAAATAAAAAACGACCAATTTACATTGGAACACAAATTTGCCGAACATAATTTAAAACGTCGATCCGAAAAAACGTTTTTTTTAGTGTTTTATTTTTATTTGCGCAATCATATTTACATTACAAATACGATAATTTTTAAAAATATATAATAAAACGGCAAATGATTTTCTATGTTGCCTATAAAATTATGAAAATTATTTTTTTCCATGGCACATACTTCATTATTTAAAAAAAAAAAAAATTCTTCCCATCCGTACTAGATATTTACTAAACCTTTTAATTAAACATATACATCATTCAGTTTGGATCGATATTTTGGCCTCAATTCGAAAATTAAGTTATATATAAACGGGCAGCTCAGCCGTTTCTCTTAATTAAGAATAGTCACAGTTCTGGAAATTTTAACTTCTATACGTTTGAAAGTAGTGAGTCAGACAATTATTTGCTTTTCTGCATAGATGATGTTTTCTGAAAAAAAAAATAATTACGATGGTTTATTTTCACAAACGATGGATAAGGTTAAAAATGCGTAAACGATTTAAAGTTAATTTTTCTGATTCTCATCATCACCCGAAAAACGCGTAATTTCAATATTTTCAGTCATAAATATTAATATAAAAAGAATATAAAGCCGCATATTCAGAAACCGTTCGAATTGGCTAAAACGTCATTATGTAGGAAACGCTACTGGCTGGTAAGACGGCTGTCACCGACGTTGGCTGGCGTGACGTCAACAACGCCATGTTCACTAACAAAAACGAACATGTTATTTTGGCGGCAAATCAAAAATGATGCTCACTAAATTGTTTTAGAAAAAAATTTCCACAGTATAAAAATTAAATAAAAATTTGATCAATGGAGTAATTTTTTTCGATGGTAAAAAAACCGTGAAAATACCGTTTATTATCGTTTTTGTTTGAGATTGTGCATGTTAAAAGGCTTCAAGTTTTGAAAAGTCTACCTACATGCGAACCCTGTCACCTTCACCTCGAAATCTTGATATATTGACAATAATTATTTTATTTCCAAATTGGATTTTGTGAAACCGTATTTATTAACAGATGAAAAAATGTATCTTAATTATATTTAAAGAAATGTTAATAACAGCATAAAAAAAAAAAAATTATCATGAAACAAGTTACCAACCACATCTGCAATACTGAACAAAGTATTTGTTAAAATTGTACACCTAGCATAAGCTATTTTTGTAACAGCCATAAAATAAAACTGTTAATCGAAATTCAAAGAACTTAACATAGACTAATAAAAGTAGCCCTAAATCAATGTCTCAATCAATTTTGGAAAACCTTTTCCATTTCCGAATTAACACAACGTTTTTTTTTCTTTATTTAATACCAATGTATACTGTTCAGACTTCGGCATCGGATACGTTTTCATAGAATCCGCAATATTAAATAAAGTTTGTACGGAGCAATCACAACGATATATTGAATTTGGTTGGAAAACTTATATTTCTGTGTAAGTCGGTTGCTGAAATAGTCTCAGGAGAATTTTTATAGCTCTGGATCCATTGGTAAAATAACACTAGATGGAGCCACCACGAAATCGTTGAATGATACACTATGGTTATTGGACCATTATGGTCAGTGGCTGAGGTGGCATCACGTCTGGGTCCCACTCAGTCGTCGTGAGTTCATTTCCTCGGCTGGCTAAGTAATCCATTACCACACAAGCAACATCTTCCGCTTATTGTGATGTTAGTAGAAGATTTTAAAATATTGTCAGGTTATTCTTAACCAGGGATTGTTTGCCTTTCATTTGTTTTTTAATAAATTTTAAAAAAAGTTTTATTTTGTCTCTATTCTGTTTCATACTTCATTTGAGATTTGTTAATATTGTCTTTAATAATTAAAACATATATTATAATGAGGTTTATAAGCTTCAATAATTATTATTATTGTATTCGAATTAATTTTTTTTAACGTTTTTTCCGATTTCTAAATCTCAAAACGCTTAATTTTGTTGTAAATTTAAAAATTTATTGAATTCATTTTTTTTTTAAATGTCGAATTTTAAACTGTCAATTAATTCATGATGGAATTCCATTTTAAAATGATTTTTTTTATTAAAAAACCTTTGTAACTTTTTTCTACTTATTCGTTTTCGACTAGACCAGTTACGCCCTATCACGGGCATCGTCAGACTGGTACATTTAAAACTTTAATTTTTAACAAACAGGACGGAAATAAAAAAAAAAAACAAAACCATTTGTAACTATCTTGGCATACACTTTTTGCTTCATTCACATTTAATTGTTAATAATATTATATTATTTAATTATTATAATTACGTTTTTTTTTTAAGTATCCATATTTTAAAATTATTTTCACATTAATAACTATATTAAGAATAATATTAATAAAAAAATATATATGTATATCTGGTTATATCATTTATGATCGTAGGTTTCATTAAAAACATTCTAATGATTTTATTTTTTCAATTATTTTTACATTTTAATTAATTACTTACCTACTTTCATCGTTTATTATTAATGTTTGTAATTTGATCATTCTTACGTTTTTTAATTTTTTTTTTAATTGTTTAATAATTTATATATATTTACTCATTTTATTTCTTATAAATTGCATTATAAGTTATTGTTTTTCTACATGTATTATCTGTCTATTCTTGTCATTATTTATTAGTATACTTTGTATCCTGAAAAGGGAAGCTTTGCTTCCGAAAAATGTTGATATTTATATATTAAATAAGGGTTTACACGGATTATTCATTATATTCAAAAACCCTATTTAAAAAACTGCCGATTAGTTTTGTCACTACATATGTTAAATTTGAGACACAGTGAAAAATATTTAAAACAACACCTTAACCTTTTAACAAACAGAATGATAACTTATTTTTTATATTGATGTTCCGAGAAGAAAATGGTTTCGTCGATCAAATAATTATGGACCGAAAAAGCTATTCAAGTTTCATGTTTCCAGCGTATACCATTTACGAAATTTTAGTAAGTTATACCGAGAAAACTAGTTGTCACTTGCTAGCTTCTCACGTGTTTCACAATTGAAAACAATTTTAGATCTCAGATACATCATATTATAAAATGTCAAGTTATACAATAGTCGTTCGTCTCGACGTCTCTGAAGAGTGCAACTGTCGAAGCCACTGGATTTACTGCTGTTATATCTCGTACGAGTAGTTGGATTTATTCCAATGGTTCAAATTATTTTTCCGATTGGTTTTATACCTACTAGGATGCGGACGTGACTGAAGGAATGTTTCGCTTTGATCTGATTTCGATATTACGGCGTCATTTTCCGGGCGGTAAAAGCCAATCTAGTTACCTCCGTATCATAACTAGAGTCTTATCTTATTTGCAAACTTTCTTCGGAATAAACTTTTAATAAAAAAAACATACGGCGATAATGAAATGTCCAATCTACTTCACTGCGCAAGAAAAGTTTTGTATTTTGAAAATATGAGAAACGAATCAAAATACATGATGTAAAATTTTGTTGAATTATTGCTAAAATAGATACACGCCCATCTTCCATCGTTTTTGCTTTGAGCACGATTGAGTGAAATGTATGGTGAATCAATGGTTAAGAAATGGTTAGTTAAAATTAATTATACTCTGAAATATTAATTAAAATTAATTATTATTAATTAAAATTAATTATTATTAATTAAAATTAATTAAAATTAATTATTATTAATTAAAATTAATTATTATTAATTAAAATTAATTATTATTAATTAAAATTAATTATTATTAATTAAAATTAATTATTATTAATTGTTTATGCTCATATTTTGTTATTTTTAAATTATTGTTCTAAAATTTTTTATCATTTTTCTATACTTGAAATTATTTTTTAGTATTCATTTATTCCTGAAGATGATAGCATTGCTATCGAAACATGTAGTATCAAGTACTATCAAGTACTATCTCTCTTTAATGACTTCATTATATTTCTATTACGCTGTTGTATTTACTATCTATTATTATTAATATATGTTAATGTTGTCTCCCTCTTACACATAATACTTTTCTATCGTTGTCTCAATTTTTTTTTACGATAACTCCACACAAAAGACCCTTAAGGAATTAATTTCCCGCAAGGCCTATATCATTTTTGGGGATGCTGTGTGGAGGGTGTTTTAGAGGATAGGAAGGAGTGAACATGGGTCCTTGGGTCTTGAAGAGTTGAAGAGTCCCGTGTTGTAGGATGGAGGAAATACAGAGGCCGGCATATCATTCCATATCCGAGCTATTGAACACAGGAACGAGTCGTAAAAGCGACCCGTTCTCATGTGATAAATATCGACTGTGTGCAAATGTTGAGCACGCGTTTGGCGTGTTTCCCGACTATTCACCGGTGCCGAAGGGATGAATGACGTTAGTTCCTCAGAGCGTCTTCCATTAAAATACCTGTAAAACAAGGACAGCATTCCCACTTGACGTCTGTGCTCTAAAGATTGCAATCCGTTTGTTAAGATAGGCGAATCTATCAAACGGACCGCCCGTTTCTGCACAGATTCAAGGTTTTTTTCAGATATTTTGGGACTCCCAACCAGAGGTGGCTGCCAAATTCTACCAAATCAATGGAAAGCATGTTAGGAAGATTACTTACACATACCCAGACTATCAACTATCTGTCCACAGCGTATCCTCGGATACTTTAGACTCGTTGATCGCCAAATCGAGAACTTCAATCCGGAGAAGCTCATTGTCACTGGCAAACTGGAAGGCAGGAGAAGCAGAGGAAGGTCACCAATGAAGTGACCAAATTTCGCAGGCGTCCGGAATGTCGGTGTCTGCAGCTCTCACGCAGCACAGGCTTATCAGGAAGATTGACTGGTGACAGTCCTCAGCAATGAGGAAGCGACACAAAAAAAAATTATCTTCAGCAAATTACATTCAAAGACTGCTCATTTCCTTAACACCACTAAGTACGTTTAAAGAAGGTATCAGTTTCTTTGTGAAAATTTGATAACATTGCATTATAAATAATATATGTCTCATGAAAAAGGAAAACTTGTTGAGAACGTGACATAAAATGTCTAAGTAAAAGCATCACGAAAAAAGTTAGTGGAAAGTACGGTCCTCGGTGAGAAGAAAATTACTTTCCGTATACATATTAAGGCTTCTCCAAAATCGGATGTTCCTTGAGATGAAAAAGTACTGCTTAATATTAAAACTAAAGAGTTTTCTTTACCACGAATCTGACCCCTACTTCCTTCCGGCCGAGTAGAATGATTAATTGAAAACAAGAAGAAGGCACAGAGGAGAAAAGAGTGGAATGAGATTAGTAAAGCAAAAGGATGAAGAGGACCGCAAAGAAAAATCTGCTCATTATTATCTCAACCGGAGGAAATCTGTTTAATTAAACTCAGGATCAATCTATTAGCCAGAAACCTAAAAGTTCTAAAGGGTTATTAGGTGAAATTTATAAACCTTCGTAAGATTAAATACTAATTACTTCCGAGTGAGATAAGGGACTAAAACAAAGTGATATCGAAGTGGAATATCCTTGTAGATGATGCTAAAATAATTGAAGCCAGATTATCGTTAACCACAGCTTTTGAAAAGGGTTTTAACTACCATATATTCAAACCTATACAGGAGTAAATACCTATACTTTTTTTGTTTGTTTTAGGACTATAATTATCACGTTATACGTATTGGCACCTAACACGTAAAACGTAAAGTAGGTTTTTTATCAATAATATATTAGTCAAGGTATTTATAGAAGAGGATATCTCCATGAAAGAGCATTAAGCTCAAAGACTCTGGGTCAAGAGGTCGCGGGTTCAAAATTAATCGAGGACTAATCATTTTTTTAACGAATACATTGTATTTTTGCACATCGTTCCAGAGTCTAAAACACCACCTCTCTGATCTAAAAGCCTTTTTTTACAGTAACTCCACACGGGAGACCCTGAAGGAAATAATTTCCCTCAAGGCCTATATCATCTTTGGGGATGCTGTGTAGAGGGTCTTTTAGAGGATTGGAAGGAGTGTACTTGGGTCTTAAAGAGACCCATGTTGTAGGATGGAGGAAACACAGAGGCCGGCAGATCATTCCACAGCCGAGCTGTTGAACACAGGAACGTGTCGTAAAAGCGACCCTTTCTCATGTGACAAATGTCGACTGTGTGCAAATGTTGGGCACGCGTTTGGCGTGTTTCCCGACTATGCACCGGTGCCAAAGGGATCAATGACTCTAGTTCCTCAGAGCATTTTCCTTAAGATACCGAGCTGCTACAATTATTTTAGTTATACAAAATTATCATATCTAAGTGCTTCAAATTCTTCTTTACTTGACAACTCCTGCACAGTTGGCCTCCCAAAATTTCCTAAGTTATTGAAATCAAAATTCCACTGACTTGTGGAATAAAGTTCTCAGATAAAAATGAGTATAAATAATTGTTGCATTGATTTTTCAAGGAATTTCGTTTTTACATTGTTTTTGTTACTCAATAAAATAAAAAATAAAATAAAGGTGAAGTGATGAAATCTCCTCCACCCAAAAATCATTCTTTTATTATTTTATTTTATTTTGATATTTATTTTAGAAATAAACAGAATGTATAAAATGAGTGGTATACAAATAAAAAGAAAATTATTACAAGGATCGGTACCAGCGACATGTCTTAATGTAAAATCTAGTATATGGCTATATACATTTTACCAGGCGGGGTTAGTACAATGCTAGTGTGTGTGTGTGTGTGTGTGTGTGTGTGTGTGTGTGTGTGTGTGTATGTGAGCGTGTATGTAAACCTATGTATCTGAATAGTGCTATGTACTGGAAAATTGTGATTGCGCATTGATGTTACGAGTAATATTTTTCTTAAATGAAGGAAGGGAGTCAAAAAATATGTCGAGATTTCGGTTGGGACAAAGATTATAAAATTTTTGAAGAACACGGGAAATTGGTGAATTTCCTGCAATTAAACCGCGAAGAATAATGAAATGGGTACCCATAATAATATATCACAATAATTTTATTATTATAAACCTTTGGTTAGTTTGACAGTGTGCAAACGGTTCCTAATACCTAGATTCAAAGCTCTAAATTCCTGATTTATATTACGTCGCGTCGTCCCAAGTTAGGCAAAGGTTGTCGACCTCCAGTACATTTATCGAGATACCGCAAATGAAATTCTTCGAGATAAAGGAAAATAAGATATCTTATATTGGACAAAACGATTTTTCTAATCACCAAATTATGGCATTTCAAAACTTTGTTTTATAGATGTATAGTTTGTCACTCACCTGAGTAGAGACAACCCAGATTTAAAAACAATTCCAATAAAACTAGCAATTTTCGACGGCCTCCATGGTCTAGGAGTAAGGCTCTCGATTACGAATCTGAAGGTCGCGGGTTCAAATCCCGGCGGGTGAAAATTGATTTTATTTAATTAATTTGTGCTGTTTCACAAATAATTCATTTAAAAAATCATATATAGTATATTTACGCACGTTCCAGAGTGGAAGATACTCTAAGTATCGCCCTGGTGAAAAACCACAATTCTGAATTGAAACGTTGCTTGAAATGGCATTTAGCCGTGTTTGGTGACCAGATCTGAATAGCCAGGTATTACCCACCTTCCTCTTACCTTTCTCGTTCCCCTCCCCAATACCTTCAGCCTTACAACATTCTTAAATTGGGAATGCCATAGTCTCACTGGCTCCAGACGGTTGGGAGCAGTTGGGACTCTTGTGCGGTATTAATATATAAAAAAAAAACAAAGTATAGCAAATACTACCTTTTAATGATCACTCGTTTCCGTTTTACCAATATTACATTACCACCTTAAATATATTGCACAGGTACATAATATATGCATATAAATAATATACCTGTAGGTTTCCTAACATTTTATCACTTTAAAATAAATTAAAACGCGTAGTACAATTTTGGAATGCTTTAGTTGCAAGTATTTATGAATCACAAAAACATTGAAAAAAATTCGGCTATCTCACACTAATATTTATTATTAATTATAGATATAAATACATTTTTTAAACAAACATTTTTTCAAAATTTCACATTAATCATATTTACTGTATTTTCTTTTCAATTTTTTTTTATTCCTTGCTTTTGTATTTATGACGTATTTTTGTTAAAAAATTAAACTTAAAAAATTATCATCACACTTATGAGGTTTCTTTATTAATATGTATTTAAAAAATGCTTTAAGGTGGCGTTCATATCTTAATGTATAAATAATGAAATATTTTATTCATTGATAATAATATATTCACTATTGTACAATTATGTTTTTTTTTTTTATATTCTGAAGAGCATTCGCAATAATTGTTACATTGAAAGATACGTTTTCGGGTTTTCAAGGCAAAAAGTATTTTCTTAAATAGTTTTTGTGATATTATGCAATGTTGGCTTCCTCCTCTTTTAGCCAACGTTTTGAACAACGTTACAGTGTCCATCATCAGGGCAGATTTTGGAGAGTAGAGAGCCAAATTTTAACATTGGTTTCACTTAGTTTCGTTGGTAAAAGCAGCCATGTATATGTGAAAGTCTTTGGCTTCGCTCACACACAGACATATTTTAAATAATTAAAATTAGATAAGACCCTACGTAATAAATAATTATGTAGATTTTTTCAAAAACAAGTAAATCTTAACGTTTTTCTGTCATTCAAAATGAAACACAGTATTTTTACCGAGAGTAGGAAGCAGCCCAGACTTGCTTTAAATCAGGGAATCCCCAAATAGCCCTTATATCTTATTAACTTAACAGCCCTCTAGTTTTAGGGTTATTTGCCGAGCAAGTGGATGGCTTTATTTTATAGGCCCTTTTCCTTGAATTACTCCAAGGATTTACACAAACGTTATTAGCTACCGCGTTTAATAAGTCGCCTTTTTCTCGAGCCGAAACGCTAGGAATTACGATAATAAATGCGTAATGTGATAAACCGCTTTTTATATTTTAATAATTATTGAAATACTTACTATCCCGCTTCATCCGAGTTTCAACATCCCTTTAGGATTTGTTTGTTATAATTGTTTACTAAATATGTGACAAATGATAGTGCGTCCTTAAAAAGTATTATAGCCACATAGGAACAAATATGTTCGACCGATCAGTGGTTGAGTTGGCATCGCGTCTGAGTCCCACCAGGACGCTGAGAGTTCAATTCCCCGTCTGGCTAAGTCCCCCAAGCAACATTTCCGCTTACTATGATGGTAGTAGGATATTTTCAAATATTTATATATACATAATTTTTTCAAAATATTGGTATTCAAGTACTTCAAGTAATCTTAATATTAGAGTTCAGGAACCCCCAAGGTGCTTGAATAATAATAATTGTTCTGAATTTGCTAATCGTATTTTGGAAACTATTCACTCTTTTGATACAAATAAAGGTTTAATTTTTTTACATACAAATACAACCGGTTTACAATTAGACAAATTTTAAATTTTAGGATATAGAAAACTGTTAATAGTCTAATAATTACAAATAGTATTTTTTTTAATAGCTATCTCTTGAATTTATTTTCATATTAATATTGACAATAATTTTTTTTTTTTAATTTCTTATATAAATTTACTATTCAATGATTTTTAATATTTTTTTATTAAAATTTTTGATTAATTATTACCTACTTTAATCAATTTTTGTTTATGTTTATAATTAGTCTATTCTTACATTATTGTGTTGTATGCTTATCATTTGTCTATACTTGAAATTATTATTTATTAGTATTCTGTATAATCTTGATGAGAAAATCCCGACTTTCGAAATATGTTGATATGTATATATTAATAAAGTGGTGATTACAAAGCAAATTTAAATATATTTTACATGGATTTTAGAACATAATATAAAGAGCTGTCAAAAATTATAAGTACATGTAGATTTTAAATCATAAAGTAATGAATAATTTTTTCTAAACGTTTAACAGTGACATAATATACAGAACTAAAACAATATTATAAAATAAATCATTAACGCTATATTATCCAATCTACAATACAACGTTTTGTAGGATCCATCCAAGGGCTGGTATAGGTAACGCTTTACTGTGCAAACGGAGTCCGTAAATATGTCAACAATTCCTCTAAACTTGTTGCCCAGATCATGCATCCTTTTGAATTAAAAATGTTACAGTTTGTCTTGTGTTCCTCGTCGGTACATTTAATTTAATAGCGGAGAGGATGAGAGGGCAATTCAAGCTGTCAATTAGGTTGTTAATGATTCTACATAATACAACTAGGTCTGACATAATTCTTCTGTCAGATAGCGTAATCAGATGCAATTGATTCATCAAACTTAATATTTTCAATTTGTCAGGTTATTCGTAATCGGTCAAGGTTGGTATTTCTGTAATTAAAAAATGTCAATATATCGTAAGTATAAGACCGCCAGGAGTGAGTCAAAAGTAAATGGTAGGGGAAGTCGGGGATGCCCAAGTGATCAAGTGAATTATAAATTTACTTTTGGATGCGTGTTTAAGATAAAGAATAACAAATAAAATATTTATTTATTTTTTCATCTCTCAATATTGCTAATTACAATATATACGATGATGTTTGAATGCAAATGAAGCATGGAGCACGTGTCAAGACAGAGTTGTGTGGCGGTTTATCCTCTCTGTCTACCTCTCTGGAGTAATGGTGTGATGGTTAGCTAGTTGATTAATTAGATATATTATAGCATTATATTAACTGATGGAAATATCGCTGAAGAACTGAAAATAATATCCAATAATTACAAAAAAATATTGAAGTTTATAAACCTCATAGTAATATTTAATCATTGTAAAAGATAATATTAACAAATTCCAAAATGAAACATGAAACAAAAAAGACGCAAAAAATATTAAATGTATCCGTCGCTTCTGGAAATCGAACCCAGGACATTTATCTTACTGGAACATTCCTGGGTTCGATTCCCAGGTGCGACTGATACCTCTTTAGTTTCTGTGGCCTTTTCTATGTGAGGTTTAATTTTGAGATTTGTGAATATTATCTCTTTTAATTATGAAAATAAAACTATTAATTCTCAAAGGAAAAAGTATAAAGAATGGAATGGACTGTGGGACGATTTTATAGCCTCTTTGTTTCCACCCTCTTTCAACATAATACGCAGGTTCGTTTCTATTTTCCCCAAAAAGGCCCTCCTCACAGCATCCCATTTTGTTTTTTTTTTTAATATTCCTTTTCATTGATTTGGTAAGGTTGATTTCAAATTTAATCGCATTTGAAGCAGGATTACTTGTACTAACTTTTGACGCTAAAAAAAATATGTTCTATGTCTGTTATTTTGACACGCAACACGAAGATTTGTGCGTTCATCCTTCCTGTGATATTATCTAGGTGCTTCATTCTTCTACGGAACATTATGTCGAATCTTAGTAGAGTATTTTGAGCTTACAGGAGAAGCAATTATTTAGGGTCTTACATATAACCCCAGATTCTTGATCCCAGAAAATATACGCCGCGGTGGTGTAAGCAAGAAAGCCATAGTATCCATTATTCCAAACCAATGGGTACCTATTGATTGGACATGAAGATTAACAATTTAAGGTTGAGCCTAATGGTTTGTCTTTGAAGGTCTGAACCCCGAGGAAGAGGTTATCAACCTTCCCAGAATGCTATTGAGTAATACAAAATCATTTATTAAGTTATCTTTGTGAAAGTCTATTTAAAATGATTTACACAGAAATTAGTTCCAATTCCAAGGGGTTCAAATTCTTCACCGTAATGACAAAGATAAAAAAATATATATAATTCAGTAGCACTGGAATTTATAAAATATCTAAATATTAATTTTAGCATATTGAAAAAGCAAGTAAATTAATCGTTTATTGCCTTTTAAGATTTTTTTACAGTGTATAGCTTTGTTCTTCGAGAAATCCCCTAATTTCTCCTTCCCCTTTAATCGGCTCCCACTCAATACACCTAAATATTAATGTATATCCATCATTATTTTGTAACTTAGTTTAGTGTTTAGTCTTAATATATTCCTGACGAAGGTAGGGTACTTCCAAAACCGGTCGACATTATTATATTAAATTGAAATGGCTCAAAACAAATTTATGTATTTATATCATATTGATGGAAAGTCACAAATTACAAGTTAATACCACCTCGTAACAGGCTCAGCCTAGTGAGGTGGTTTATACCAAATCTTCACATTTTTTTAATATTTTTGTATGTATACGTAAATAATTATTAATATATGCATTTTCTGTGTGTAATTATGTATTTTTTGGTTTATAAAGAATTATGTTGATTTTGTTAATAATTTAAATTTATTTTAATGATTCTTTTCCTTCGGGTAAGCACAGCTTTTCAATATATATTTTTTTATTTTTTTTATATGAATACCTCACAAGAATCCCAACTGCTCCCAACCATCTGGAGCCAGTGAGACTATGGCATTCCCAATTGGAGAATGTTGTGAGGCTGAAGGTATTGGGGAGGGGAAGGAGAAGGGGAAGAGGAAGGTGGGGACATACCTGGCTATTCAGATCTGGTCACCAAACACGGCTAAAAGCCATTTCAAGCAACGTTTCAATTCTGAATGGTGGTCTTTCACCAGGGCGATACTGAGAGTATCTTCCACTCTGGAACGTGCGCAAATATGCTATATATTATTTTTAAATGAATTAATTGTGAAACAACAGAAATTAATTAAAATAAAAATTACTTGAGCACGCCGGGATTTGAACCCGCGACCTTCGGATTCGTAGTCGAGAGCCTTACCCCTCGACCATGGAGGCCGTCAAATTTATGGGCTGGACGCCAGTTTATACGTTGTGTGTATGTATTGGACTGCCGGCCGGGTCGCCGCAGTACTGTCTGTCACCGAATGTTATTATGAGAAGATGGTGTAGGTGATGTAAGTATTAATAATATGCAAATTTAGATCAATTTTATAAGTTTTTTTTCATGTAGAATATGAATGCTGTAAACCAGAGGTTCCCAAACTTATTCGTTTCACCGCCCACTTTTTAGGTATATCTTTCATCAGCGCCCCCTCCCGTTAGTCGTGACAATGTGATTAAATCTAAATATATACATTTTGTTTGGAAGTTTTAATTTACCATGTACTTTTGCTATTTTTGGATTAATAAATTCGCTACCGGTTTCGACACAACCGTGCCATTGACGAGCGTTCTTAAAACTGAACGCTCGTCAATGGCACGGTTGTGTCGAAACCGGTAGCGAATTTATTAATCCAAAAATAGCAAAAGTACATGGTAAATTAAAACTTCCAAACAAAATGTCTGGAAATTGCTATATAGTGAATGCCGAAAAAATACAAGAAATATATACACTCTGACTGAGAGATAATGTACACCGAAGTGGTATTTTCATCACCCTGTTATTATATTATATAATAGATTATTGTTCACCTGATAATATGCTTCGGGAAACCTGGTTAGGTGTTTTAACACCGTGAGAAAATGAAAAAAAAATCATTGAACAGTTCATTTTGATACATTAATCACAAAAACGATAGTGAATTTAAAAATCAAATATAACGCTGTATACGTTACATAGGGAGACCTGAATTAAAGGACCTCACCTTTCAAAAAAAAAAAAATTCAGCTATTCCATCGATTTAATAAAATTAATTGTGAGAATATCATCATTTTGTTATAAAAAAAAGATCATAAAAAAATAATATTATTATTTTAACGATGTACCTATGACACATTTGAATTCACAAAGAAAATTGATTATAAACAAAATTTGTTGCCTTCACCTTCTATTGATTCCCACGTTGGGAATCTCTGCTGTAAACACATTAACCTAGGGACGTTTTCATCCATTATTCATATATTTTGCAATGCATTTCAGCATATAAAAAAATCCATCTAATCATTGAAGAAGATAATATTAACATAACCTAAATGAAAGATGAAACCGGATAAAGGACAGAAACTAAAAATATTTCAGTCGCATCTGGGACTCGAACCCAGGTCCTCTGCCTATCCGGGGCAACGCTCAACCGACTTAGCTAATGAGACAAGTTCAATTTGTGTCCCTGGGTTCGAGTCCCAGATGCGACTGAAATATTTTTAGTTTCTGTCCTTTTATCCGGTTTCATCTTTCATTTAGGTGATGTTAATATTATCTTCTTCAATGATTAAATATTACGATGAGGTTCTTAAATCTCAATAAAAATAATTAATAATTAAAAATTTTAAAAAATCTTCTCAGAGCTTCTAAGAAATAAGTAACTAAATGGGTTAGATGACTTTAAAATTAAACGTCACTTCAATTAGCATGCTTATTAATGCATGACAAGTATTTTTATAAAACAAACATCGGAAAAAAAGTTTTTGTTACAATCGTAATGATTGCGTGAACGGGTTGAAGACCAATGTCTTAATGAAATAGGGTAAAGGCAAAGATTATCTATTCCGAATAGGGAATAAATGTTACATTTGACCAAAATTGTACTATTATGTATAATATGTTGGTGAGGGGTTAGAGATACTTGCGTATTGGGATTCAGTACGTTATTTGCTGAAAATACTAACGTTTCGTAGAAAGCAATTACTTTGTGTTATGACATTATTATTAAATAAAACAAAAACGCTTTGTTAAGAACTATAAATTTGTTTTAAATTCATCACCAAACGATTTCGCTTATCCCAAACTTCGTCAGGGTTAAATATTTATTGTGAAAAAATTCATAGAGTGCGCATAATTAATAGTTGAGATATACAAAATAAAATAAGAGGGAGACAGAATATTAAAAAACAAACAATGGAACAGTGAGACGGAGATATGATCACATGTAATAGAATAAAAAATATAATAAGAGGGAGACAGAACATAAAAAAGAAACAATGGAACAGTGAGATACAGATATGATCACATGTAGTAGAATACAAAATATAATAAGAGGGAGACAGAATATAATAAAGAAACAATGGAACAGTGAGACAGAGATATGATCACATGTAATAGAATACAAAAAAATATAATAAGAGGGAGACAGAACATAAAAAAGAAACAATGGAACAGTGAGATACAGATATGATCACATGTAGTAGAATACAAAATATAATAAGAGGGAGACAGAATATAAAAAAGAAACAATGGAACAGTGAGACAGAGATATGATCACATGTAATAGAATACAAAATATAATAAGAGGGAGACAGAATTTTAAAAAGAAACAATGGAACAGTGAGACAGAGATATGATCACATGTAATAGAATACAAAATATAATAAGAGGGAGACAGAATTTAAAAAAGAAACAATGGAACAGTGAGACAGAGATATGATCACATGTAATAGAATACAAAAAAATATAATAAGAGGGAGACAGAACATAAAAAAGAAACAATGGAACAGTGAGATACAGATATGATCACAAGTAGTAGAATACAAAATATAATAAGAGGGAGACAGAATATAAAAAAGAAACAATGGAACAGTGAGACAGAGGTATGATCACATGTAATAGAATACAAAATATAATAAGAGGGAGACAGAATTTAAAAAAGAAACAATGGAACAATGAGACAGAGATATGATCACATGTAATAGAATACAAAATATAATAAGAGGGAGACAGAATTTAAAAAAGAAACAATGGAACAGTGAGACAGAGATATGATCACATGTAATAGAATACAAAATATAATAAGAGGGAGACAGAATATAAAAAAAAGAAACAAAAGAGACAGAACGTCATAGGACAGAGGGATTACGATGAGGTGCGACATCTTATATGGGACTGTAAGACAACTTACAGTGATTTCATATAATTTTTAACGGCTTTATTTATTTCTAAAGCTTCTGCATTATCTAATCTAATGACAAAACCTTTTTTGTGTAGAATATTACCGCCTGTGCTATGTTTATTAGGATGCCTGTAAGATTATGTAGTGAGGTTGAAGGGTATATGAAGGGAAAGGAGATAAGTGAGGAAAGTGTGAAATTACCCGGCTATTCAAACTAAGTCACCAAACACGGATAAACCCAAGTAATACTATATATTAATTTATATGAAACAACACAACTTAATAAAATAATATTTACTTCCTAACTACAAAAAAATATTAAAAATGCATCGTGATAGGAGGTTAAAAATATTTAAATGGAGGAAGTAAAATACTGAAAAAAGGTGTACTAATTTTACACATCTGCCAAAAATGGGTACTAATTTTTGATAGGAAGTTTTTTGTTGAACTTTAAATAAGAGTATTCCCTTGTGAGTAATTTATTTAAATGTCTTTTCTTATAAGACCTCCGAGGATCTTTTCTCACAAATTTAACAGGGGAATTTTGTTCCTTTAATTGTAAAATTCATCAAGAGTGCATATTTAAAACAAAGGTTTTTGTAAACCTTCTCTAGGAGATGACACAAAAAAAGAAGAAAAAGAAACAGACTACCTAATATAAAATTCGTTGCAATTTTTTTGCTGAAACTATATGCAATTTCCATAAGTGGACTTACCTACAATCTGATATAACTTATGTTTCAAATTAATTTTGTCGATCTTCTAAGTTCGAGATAGTTCAATGAAACTTCGCTTAATATCTCACTTTTGCTTTTGCTCGAAGCAAAGACATCAGCAAGTCTGCATATTCACATAAAGAGCGAATCTGAATGCATTTCGGTCTTAAAGTTTAGCAATTTCTATCAGACAAATGCGTGCAGAACTTTCTTCAGAGTCTTTATTGTAGTTTTTATCGATAATCGATTGTTCGGGAGTCCCGCAAGGATCTGAAATGGGACCCATTCTCTCTGCTTGAATTTTATTGCTAAAATGATACATGGTTTCAAATGTTTTTATGGAAAGATGGTTTAAAATATTCAACGTTCAATTTTTAACAAATATTTTTATCCGCGGATCTAAATCTCGTGCAAGAAGGTATTTTAAAAGGTATTTTTAGTAAGCATCAGGTTTTCTTTGTTCATTCAGCCATACTAACTCGATCTCTATCCGAAGGGGCTTTCTACCATATTTTTTCAAAGTGGATTCGAGTGTCAATCTATTTTTTTGTCTTGCCAATAATTCGTTTCGTATTTATCGAATATTGACACTGTTGTATCTTATTTTTTACCAAAAGCTCTTCACGATATTTTTCCCTGGCATTCGTGTTTTATACGGCGTTACTGCTACTCTAGATAATAATCACTTTGCACTTTTTCTAATATACAAAATAAATTATTGTTATTCGACAGTAATATACTTTTCTTTCACCGAATATTATTGTTTTTTTGACTCAACCTCGTATCAATAAAAAAAAATCACGAGATACAAACCGTCTATTTTTATTCTTTTTAATTATTTCAAAGCAATTCGTATTTATTTATTTAATACTTAAATATATATGACGATATGTAGTTGTATAGTCGCATGATTTATTCATATTTTTGGAACTAATTAAGACTTTCATGAAGTTTGCAGTGATTATTTATAGCCATCCTCCAATTGGAGATGGCTCCGGGAGAAGAAGGGAGAACATTTATTAAAGAAAAACGTTGAAATATTTTCAAGTAGGAAGTAAAATATCGAGGGTGAGAAATATCTATTCCGAAGATAGTTATCGTTATTTCTTACATTTCTTCGCAAGCATTGCGGAAAATAATGGGTCCTAGGTACGCCTCAGCCGTTACGTCGGTCCGCCCGGTGCATTAAAGCACCGCAAAAAACTCAGACACGTAGTTCAATAGGAAAATTCCTCACAACACTGCTCGGAAAAGCACAGCTCATCTTCAAACCAATTTTCTCCCTGGGACGTGATAAGAATTTGTTCAAATTTTAGCCCGTCCACTCAAACTCCTTTTTCTAATTCAATCATGCTAACCAGTGTTATTTTTACATATTCCCCGGGGTATTCCATTGGGATTTGTTATAGACTTTCTCTCACGATAGCCATGAAGTAATTTTTTATTAAAAAAATACACCAATCAAATTACAGCACCTAGATACAAAAAATCTAACCCACAACTGTCCGATTAAAAATAATATGAACAATATTTTTTTTATAAATTCTCTTTTCACGGATTATATTCAATTCGAGTATTAGAACACGGTTTCTCCCAAGATTGAACAATTTTTATCATAATGATCAATATTCATTAAAATTATGCATGAGGTATCTTGTATTCACACTTCTTGGACTCACGATGGAAATGACGTTATGAACTCAAGTTAAGTGCGAAGCCTTAGAATTTCCAAAACGAGTTTGTAATAAAAGCTTTGCAATATACGAAAAA
Organism: Halesus radiatus; assembly: GCA_022606495.2. Taxonomy (NCBI): domain Eukaryota; kingdom Metazoa; phylum Arthropoda; class Insecta; order Trichoptera; family Limnephilidae; genus Halesus; species Halesus radiatus. The sequence goes on from JAHDVE020001161.1 coordinate 25,998, forward strand.
GTAACAAATATATAAAATGATGAGTTAAATAAATCAAAAAATTATCGTCCCATTAATCTGATGGCCATCAAATCGTCGATGAACGCAATTTTGAATTTTTGATATTAGAACGGTCCCCGTTGAACGCATATTCTCGGTGTCTACCTAAGAAATGGCGTTTAGCGGGAACCGTTGATAGACGATTTGTGGTCATCAAATGTAACGAGAGATTGAAACAGCCCAACCTAAAAATTAAATAAAAAAATAAGAAAAAGAATTAGTACAACACAACTTTATTTAACAAAAAATAATAAAGGGGTGTTATGCTAAGTAAAATAGAATTGTTTTATACCGAACAACCACCAAAGCTGTATGCAATAATTTAAATAAAAAATCTTTCGAATACTGTTCTGTAAAGTTTTAATATGTTTTTTTTTTAAATCTGAAAAAACTGTCACTGAATGCCACTGGTATCTGCGTCAAACGATTATGGTTCATATTACGATCGTGAATTTCATTTTAGTAACGACGATGCAATTAACTAATTAAAATTTATGGTTTTGGGGCTCCGTTCAACAAATTATTACTATGACTAAATTCGCCAGTAACTCACATGCAAACTTCAGTGAGCTGGCGCAATAATTTGAGGGTAGTTTGAAGCGAGACGCTTGGTCAGGGTAGATAGCATGTTTGCAGCCCCTGTGACGGTAATACGGACAAACCAACCCCTAGTGACGTGCGAAACATACCACCAAACAAATTTGCAGGGGTGTTTAAAATAATTGTTAATTTAATGGGGCGCTTTGGAAAAAAAAGGTATAATAAAACGATGGAATTCTACATATAGTTTGATTTTAGATCTGCTGAAATACAATTATGGATTTTTTTGCTTCAATGAACCCAAATAAGCATTTTGCAACTTTATTCTGTATAATCAATTTTAATTGTACTGAAACGGAAAATCTTCCTAGTTGGATATTCAAAGCATTTTATAAACAAACGTATATCATGTACTAAATAAAAAAAAATATATATACAGCGATTTTATTTACGGCTCATATATTTCAGAGTTCCATGATAAATCAACACACGTATGAATCGGCACATTTTTGGAATTGATATAAAGCCAGTAAAAGTACGGAAGAAATAGCTCGAAATCCCAATCTCACGTATCTTAATAAATCTTTTGTTTTTTTGTTTTTGTTTTAATAAAAAAATTAATTAAAAATAATAAAAATATTGTTTAGGTTTTCAGGTTAGTGTTTTCGTAGATTTATCCGGTCACCATATTTCAAAATGATACCTTCGGCGCTTTTGTATGTCCGATAAGAAAAATTTTCGGTCACGAAGGAGAAGAATAAAAATAGTCAGGAAATACCAATCCAGATCTACAAAAAAAAATTGATTTTAATAAATCGAAAGAATTAAAAATCCTTGTTAGTTAGTATCTAGTAAAAATAAGTTAAATACGAAATGGCTCAGTTGGTCATACGACATGGCAATGCCCGAATAGTATTGAACGGTGTGATCCTGTAGGTGACTGATAGAAATAAATTCTTAAGACACATAATCACCAGTAATCTGATGGATGATGATGATATTGATAGGCAAAGACGAATTATTAGTGTAAAATCGATTATGCTCATCAGAAGATTTTGCCTTTATTTTTTTCTGTACACGTGCGAACTCTGGGTAAACTATAAAATATAACAGCATAGAAAGACTTCATGTACAGTACAATAACGCCTACCACTTAATGTTTGGCCTCCCCAGATACTGCAGCGCTTCCGGTATGTTCATACAAGGGCGAGTTTGTGGTTTTTCAGATCTAATAAGATCCTGGGTGGCTGGAATGAGGGAAAAAATATACAGCTCCGGGAATATCTTCATCATGGAGACCCGCCTCTGTCCAGCCTCCAGCATCGACGTATACTGATGAAAGATATTGGCCCCCATACTTTAAATGCCGCAAAACAGTACTTAAAAGATTTATTTTCATGTATTTACTTTTTATTTTATTTATTTAAGTTTTATGTGTCATGTATCATTCATCTACAATCTTTTTTATATTTTTATTTTTATAACCTTTTGTAACTTCACCTCTTCCAGTAAGCAATCTGTAGACATATTAGATATCTGTGATGATGCATTCATATATCCCAGATATATACATCATCTTTGATTACGCCCTCGAGAGTTTACGTATTACTGCGAATCGGAAAATTCATCTCTACGTTACTGGGTAGTGTGAAAAGATTCACGTATAAACTATTTGTACAGCCTTATTCCCATATTCTAGACACGAAGGCGTTCACGATCTGGGCCAATGTAAGAGATAGTTTCATACCAGCATGATATGAATCATTCGTACGACGTATTGTGCCCACAACGCAGCATACGTTCGACGTATAACGTGTTATACGTTCAATATATCAATATATGCACCTTCGGATAGAGTACCACTATGTTACGTACCATATGTACAATACATATATTCACATCTACCGCTACTGTGCAGTGCAGATACATACAGTGACAGGCACGGCACAGAAGGGAGTATTCACACCACGTTAATAGATAATGTAAGCAACTTCTTTTTGCCGTGTCTGCCACTTTACATGGCTGCAATACGCAGTGCTGATAGGTGTGAATCGAACTTTAAACGTATCACATAGACCATGTATTAAACATATTACGTAATATACGTATAACGTATGCGTCCTACGTAATATACGTACTACCGTAATAAAATATTTGCAATGTACAAATATAAAACAATCTTTTTAATGTTTTAAGCGTTGCGCTTCATTGTGTATAGGTAACTAATAATTCAAACAATAAATAATATGAAATAGAAAAGACACTAAAAAAAGAACAGCTTACGACCAAGACTCGTACTCAGAACTTGGGATTTTTTTTTATTTACTTTACATTAAAACGGTGTTCCACAAATCTTGAAAATAATTTTTTTTAAATTGGAAAATTTTTCCCTTTCGGGAGGAACGCATCGAACCAACATTGTTAATAAACGGGCTCTTCGTCAAACAGACGTTTTGTCCTTTTGTACTCCTCAAGATTGCAGACGCGCCACTCACCTGACTGCCGCTGACTCAGCACATTCCATACACCAATGATAGATAACTTATGTGTTTCAAATTATTGACATAAATCTATTTTCTTTATAACATGCCACGTCATACAAATTAACCTGGAAATTAAGAGGTTTGTTCATGCCGTGTGAGATTATGTGGGTTAATGCCATTTCCCTTTTCATACTCGATATAACACGCAAAAGACTAGGTATTGGTCACGACAATAATTAGAAAATATGTGAAACAATTTTGACTACAAATGAAATAAATTAAATCGATTATTGATCAGTACTGCATGTATCAACTACGTTTTAATTAGTATTATGAAATTAAGGCAGTAATTTGCACATATTTTCCACTTGTAAAATACAGACCACCCAAATTAGAGTTATTCGATCTAAGAACAACATTTTGCATAGTGGGGTGATTCGATAAAGACTGATGTAAGGGCAATGAACATGATACAATTATAAACACTTTTATGTTTTGAATATCTCTATAATAGAGCGGATCGAAAGAGAAATGAGTGTAATGAGAGTATTGACGATCAAATAGATTAAAGACATGGCAATTAAATACCTGCTCGGTTGGATTTTACAATGGGTTGAAAATTTTTTATAATTTCGATGAAAATTATAGATATTGAAAGAAGGGTTAATGCGGGAAACTCAATTAATGGAGCACTGACGCTGTTGGCACTAACAAATTGTTCAAGAAAGCGAAGCTAGTACTCCATAATGGAGTTCTAATACCAATCCTGATGGATGGCAGTAAGGCACGGAGCTGGCAGAGGAAGGATGGAAGTAGACTGAAAGCTGTGGAAATAAAATCTACGAGACTTATGTGTGATAAAACTTTGTATGACCATATTAAAAGTGAAGAGATCCAGTAATAATGCAAGGTGGGTATTAGCGCAATGGTTAAGATTTAAAAGGGAGGCGTAGATAGTTTGGACACGCAGAGCGGATGAACTAAGGAAGAAGTGTAAGGAGAATATATGACGAGAAATGGCAGAAGAAGTCGGGATGTCCGAGGAAGATATAGCACGATCTGAATCAAATACTTGAGTCGAGTCATGTCAACATTCAGAATAATAGAAAAATATGTACGAGACTGTACGTGTGTTCTTTTTTTAATTTATGAATCTTTATAATCTAAATGAATTATAACAGTTATGGCACTGTACACGTTTTACTAGGAGAACCTGTGTTGAGAGCAGGTAAGGAATGTGAATGAATCAAGAAGGGTGCGCGAAGTCCATTGTGTGGTGTTCCATCCTCTTTTTCTGCATTTACTCTGATGGTATTAAAAACGTGTATTAGAATTTGAATATGCCCTTCGGATATTGATTAAAAAGATTTTTTTTAAATTCAACGTCACCGCCCTATGAAACTTGGCCATAGAATCTTCCTCTATAGAGCCTCTTTTGAGTGACCCACCCTTATAAACTCCAACCCTTACGGAATAGTAATATCGGGTAACACCCCCCCAGCAATCTATGTTCACTGTGAAAGACAGTACCTGAATACTGCGCAGCCTGAATGGGGAGATTGATGAGCAGAGGAAGGTGGGATTGGTCACAGGCGTCCTAAATAATGACACCATTAAATTAAGAGGGTATTCTTAGAATGAGATCCGTGATATGAATAAGGAATGCAAGAGTTATAAGAGTAAAATGAGAAAAAATATGATGAAGACACACTTTATAATATTTTAATTTGTAACTTTATGGCGAAACATTGCAAAAAAATATTTCTTAGCAGAAATACCTGCAACATTTTTGAATAATGTTTTATTTAGGAATAGTTTCGTATGAAGCTGCGTCGTCTTTAAGAAAGTTTACCAGATTGTTCTACTGTCCCAAAGAAGGCCTTATACAAAATAAAAAATTCTAGTATAGACCACTGAATAAAGTGATACATATCTTTAAATATACATTTGGATTATTTAGATGCTTTCCGTTGCATATTTTTCTCGGTTCCATGATAAATCAATACACGTATGAATCGGCACACTCGGTATGAATTCTTTTACAGAATAACAGTTTAAAATACAAAATGGTAAACTGTTTATTTGATTTTGTAAACTATTTGATCTTTTTGTGTTTTTTCTTAGTCCTCCTCACTAGGGGGTAGTGTGCTGAGGTGGAGTAGAGTTATTTACTTTGATATCATCTAATCAGGTGCGCCTTCTATGTGGTCTTTAAGTTTATTTCATTTCAGAAGAAACGTGAACCAGAATAGACACACAAAAATAAAAAGGAAACCGTCGCATCTGGGACTCAAACCCCTCAGTCTATTCGGGACCTGGATCTAACCAATTTGCAAACCAAAGAAGCTTTGCTTCTAAAACATGTGTAAATTTATTCATTAAAAACAGTGGTGTATTGTACTTCTCATCAATTATATTAATAATGAAGCCACAAAAAAATTACACGTCTATCTAAGAAATTAAATTTCATTCAATTAATTAAATTAATATATATATATATATATATATATTCATTTTCAATTAAAGAAAGGTGGAGGTTCACAGCAGGCAAAATTTTAAACAGTATAAGTTTAAAAATGTTGAAATACTCAGTATGCGTAGCTGGTGCATATATTAATGGTTACATTGAGAGCTTGGAGGTTTAAAAAGGTTATTAAGTTTATGGAGGATCTAACATTGAAAATTTGAAGTTGAAATTCAATAGTAAAATATTTAATGAAAATAAAACAATAACTTTGTTTATAACCACGAGAATTTTATTTAATTTTATTACGACCGACCGGTTTCGCTTAACATAAGCATCTTCAGGGTACAAAAATTAAACTGATCAAAAATACATAGTGTGTGTTTATATATACAAAATAGAATAAGACAGAACATAACATAGAACAAAGAAAAAATGAGATAGCATGAAATAGCATGAAATAGAAATAACCGAGCGAAAGAGACAGAAGTGCACGTAATGGAATACCAAGGAATAACTGAACAGGTGATTATGGGATGGGAAATTTTACGAGATTATAGGGAATATACCTAATATTGGGCTATTGGACACATTTAGTTGATTATTAAGAATTTTGTTTTTGGTTTTAAGAGCTTTCTTTATTTCTAGTGATTCTAAATTATTTAATCTGTATCCATGACCATTTTTATGAAGAATATTAGCACCGGTGCTTTGATTGAAGGTATGATCTTTATCAATCAGGTGATTGGCGAATTCTGAAAAACCGTTATTATTTAGGCATCTAAGATGTTCTTTAATTCTAATATTAACATTGCGTGTTGTTTTGCCAATATAGAATGCTGAACAATCATTACAATCTAAAAAATATTTTTTTGGTGATTAGTGTTTTTAAATGATTATGATTTATGTTCGTATAGAATTGCGAGTACAAATTTCTCCTTACACTCCTTTCTTCGTTCATCCACTATGTATGTCGAAGCCATCTAATGGTCCCTTTCGTAATCTCACTCATTACACTCACATCAGTTTTGCAGGTTTTGAGAACCTCAATATATGTCATATGGTATACACACATGCCTCAGAGATCTCATTTCTACAGCAATCAGTCTACTTTCATCCCTCTTCCGCCAGTTCGATCCCCCACTGCCATACATCAGGGTTGTTATCAGCACTATTGTAAATGTTACTATTGTTTAAATAAAACTAAAACCAAAGACATAATAATATACACATTTATATAATAACATGATGAAAATAATATTTCAAAGCTTAGATACTTACAACAGATTTGTATTTATATGAATGGTATATTATTAGGAGAGTCAACACCATCTTTAGACAATAAAATAACAATGATGCTATGTAGTAAAACAGAGAATGGTAGCTAATGAATGGGCGTTGTAAAGAAGTCTGGGGAAATATTTGTCTATTATATTATAATCCATGTTGTTTTACAAGACAGACAAAACAATATGAAAACAGATGATATGAATGTTAAACTAACTAACTAACTAACCATTACGCTGTTTTTTCGCAGCGGTAGGCAGTTAGGACGGACCGCCAAATAACTAAATCTTAGCATACACTTCTTGCTTTATTCACATTCATACATTATCTTCTATTATTCTGACTTCTGACGTGGCCTGACTCAAACATTCGATTCACTTGAATGCGCCATGTCTTCTTCGGGCGTCCCCGGCTGCTTCTTCCATTCACATTTGCGTCATATATTCTCCTTTCATTCCTTTCTTGGTTCATTCGCTCTACATGCCCAAACCATCTAAGCGTCCCTTTCTTAATCCTAGTCATAACGATATGAACACAATAACTGGTTTATTTAAATGTAATTTAATGAGGAAAGCTTCCTTTCGAAACATTTTATTTATTTGAATACCGCACAAGAGTCCCAATCGTCTGGAGCTAGTGTGACTATTGCATCCCCAATAAGAGAATGTTGTGAGGCTGAAGATAGTGAGGAGGGGAAGAAGATGGGAAAAAGAAAGGTTTGGAAGTACCTGGCTATTCAGATCTGATCACCAAATACGACTAAAAGCCATTTCAAGCAAGGTTTCAATTCTGAATGGTAGTCTTTCGCCAGGGCGATACTGCGAGTATCTACCACTCTGGAACGCGTGTATATATAATATATATTATTTTAAATGAATTAATTGTGTAACAAGATATATTCATTAAATAAAATTTAATTACGCACGCCGAAATTTGAACCAGCGACCATCGGATTCGTAGTAGAGAGCCTTACTTCTCGTCCCACGGAGGGCGTCAATGTATTAAATAAATTGTGTGAAAATATATACACATAGGGTTGACAAAAAAAGAAGTTCTACTGGGGAAAGATCTGTGTTGCCAGAGCGACCTGCGTAAAATAAATAATTAAACACGTTAATTCCGTAAAACGATGCACAATTAATTATACTAATCGTCAATTAACTTGAATTATATTGAATTCATTCCATGGTTCGATCGTCTAACATATTAATCGGAATTGAGAAGAATCTATTGTCAGCTAATTCAGAGAATGTAATAATAATCAATAATCACAGAGCGATCGTTACATCATCGTGATTATTGTCTCGTTCGCAATACTCGATTCATCGATAGCCCACTATAAATTATTATAAAGGTGATATCAATGATTGCTACCGCAGATATATTGCAACCTTGTCTGGTAGCTAATTAACCTGTTGAACTGAGTTCTGCACAGTATTCAATGTACATGGCTGGACAACGGACAACGAAAAGTGGACAGTGGGATGGGCAGACAAAGCTTTTTTTATAATTTTGTTAGGTCACGGAACTCAAGAGTGGCACGTTTGTACACTTACAATAACGCTAAAAATCTATATATATATATATAAAATCAATGTTTGTTTGTATGTCCTCGATTTTTTGGAAAATTACTTTACCGGTTTTGCTGAAAATAGCACAGTTTGTTCTTATTAGTGCCGGGAAGGTTTAGAGAGTAGTTTGAATTAAATCCAATATGTAAAACTGTTTCTATAACGTTTTAAAATTAGTATGAAAACCATTGAACACGCCATGTTTTATTTAAGTTGGCCCATAGATATAACACCGAGGTTAGCCACAGATTGCATATTGCAAGGTTTTTTTAATTTAGAATATTTTAAAAATAGAAAACACGAGTAGGTACCCACTTAAGCAGTTAACGATTTAAATATATTTTGAAAAATAAACGTTTGGAATTAAATAAAATATTTCTTTATTTGGAGATAGTTACTTTCGCTGTCAAATCAATTATCGTACCCGAGCAAGGCCGGACACTCATCAGCTAGTATTCTATATAAATAAATGATAATAAATATCTTTGTTTTAACAATATTTTAATAATAAATATCAATTTTGTAATTTTTGATTCAAAACTAATTTCCACATCAAATTTTTAATATGTGTTAAAAAGGGTATCAAAATGGTAAATTTTCTTAAAAGACTAAGAAACAAACTAAATAGAAACACTACAGAGTTCATTTATAAAACTGTAGTTTCTCCAAATTTGAATTATTAATTGCTCTACGATATTATAAGTAGCCAATGAAGGAAATCCAAACAAGTTAGACATTATTCGAAACATAGCTATGAGATGTACGAGTATACCAAGGAAAAAGAAAATATACAAGAATCAATATTTGATGGATTCCAATTAAAAAGGAGACTGCTTTACTATGGTATATGCTAATTTTTATATATGAAATTCTAAACAACCAAATGCTAAAATAATGTTTGGACGAAATTGTTTCCAATAAAAATGTACACAATTATGAAACCGGAAATGTAAAAATAGAATTAGATTACCGGATATGAGAAAAACAGAATCACAGATTTGCTTAATGTATACAGGACATGAAATGCATGATGAGATCCCTGTAAGTCTGAATAATGAAGGAAGTATGAATGCATTTAAAAGGATTTTTTATGCTTACCGTAAAACTATGAAAAGTATGTAGTTAATTCATATAATATGTATGCATGTAAATGAGTAGTCTGCAAGTTTGTTGCCTGTTGTATGCTGATGATGCGGTGCTGATTGCTAATAGTATAGAAGATCTACAGTCCCTCGTATCTAGGATGAACGAAGTATGTATGAAGAATGAGCTAATGATGAATGTAAGTAAGTCTAAAGTCATGGTGTTTGAAAGAGAGAGTACGAAAACAGTGTGCAATATAGTTGTGAATGATGAATACTTGGAGCAGGTAGACGAGTTTGTGTATTTGGGAAGTATGTTTACGAGAGATGGAAAGACTGATAGGGATATTGAAAGAAGAGTGAATGCAGGAAACTCCATTAACGGAGGACTGAACGCGGTTGGCGCAAACAAAAAGTTGTCCAAGGAAGCGAAGCTAGCAGTCCACAATGGAGTGCTGATACCAACCTTGATGTATGGCAGTGAGGCATGGAACTGGCAGAGGAAGGATGAAAGTAGACTGAATGCTGTAGAAATGAGATCTCTGAGACGAATGTGTGGTAAAACCATGTATGATCGAGTGAAAATGTTGAGATTCGTAAAGAATGCAAGGCTGATGTAAGCGTAGTGAGCAAGATTAAGAAAGGGACGCTTAGATGGTTTGGGCATGTAGAGCGAATGAATGAAGAAAGGAGTGTAAGGAGAATATATGACGCGAATGTGAATGGAAGAAGAAGCCGGGGACGTCCAAGAAAGACGTGGCACGATCAAGTGAATCAAATACTTGAGTCGGGCCATGTCAGAAGTCGGAATAACAGAAGAGAATGTATGAGGCGTTGTATGAATGTGAATGAAGCAAGAAGTGTATGCCAAGATCGAGTTGTTTGGCGGTCCGTCCTCTCTGCCTACCCCTGCGGGGAAACGGCGTGATGGTTAGTTAGTTAGTTAATATGTATGTATTTAAGTTAAGAAAGGGAAATAATTTTGTATTTCTTCTAACTTAATAAAGCTAATAAGACACAATAAACGAGCGGATTATACACATGTTTAATCAATTTAAGACATAAATGTGTGTATTATCAGTTATTGAAATATTTTTATACCCTAAACGACAAAGATAATTGAAAGATAGGAAAAAACGCCTAATTTAAAATAGATGTAAAATACACTTTTTTTGTTAATTTCTTAGTTCCTTATTGGTCCAAAAATTACGAAACATTTAAAGTTAGTGTCTCTAAATTTACAGGTTCCTTATACAAATAGAACGGCGTCTTTGCGCCTCACACTTTTCAGCGCATGATGGTAGTTTTAAATGATACCTGACCGTTAATGTCAATTGCGTCTTGTGATTTCTGTAGGGAAAAATCTGTTTTTAAAAACCGTACTTAATTGCATGTATGTCTCATCATCATCATCATCAGTCCGACCAGAATCAGCATCAGCACTGCGGCATAAATACATAAGTGTCTGTTTGTGTTGAGTAAGGAGGGGGAGGGTGTCGCCTATTACCTATTGAGTTAGGCTAAAAAATAACGCTTCCATTCTAGGGTTATATGCCAGCTAAATATATTTTATACTTCTGTTTTGCTGTCTTTATCGTTTTATATAGCTAAATAAGTGTAATAAATTATTGTTACTTTTTTCTTTACTGCGAATTATTATCATTCTAACGTTTTGGTCTATTACCGTGTGATTGAGATCGTAAAAATGTATGTAAAAAATCAACACCCCCCCTAATTTATAAAACAAGATTTCTCCACGCATTCACAGGACACCCCAATATACTTGGTTGAACGATAGGAAATACATTTAGTGGTAATATGAATACTATGTGATTTAAATAATTTAATATGTACGAAGATGGAGACTTGATGTCGGATTGATGGTTGAAATGATTAGTTGACACCGTTCTGTGATTGGAATCAGTAACGTCACTCATACTAAAGGATATCAAATGCATAGGATCGCATATTGTAGCTACAGAGTGTGTACTTTTAGTTTTAATTTACCCTGATGAAGAAAAACCGATTTGTAAATAAATAAAACGTATTAGTGGATAAAAAATAGAGCGTCTGTTTAATTTAATAGTTATTAATAATATCTTCAAACGATTGGTTTTCACTTTGTGGCGTCATTGTCAATAAATTAATTAAATAATATACTTAATTCACCAATTCATTAATACATGCTTCGAAACTCTCCTCTATGAAGAAAGCATCGCTTTCGAAACATTTCGTGTATTAGAAAAAGTGGTGAATTCAAAGTATGTTATTTAATTCATTAATCAATATTTATTCTTTTTGTTTTTTTTTTCATATAATGATGATCTGTAAAAATTCACATAGGTTGGAAATGGAATTGAATTTGTAGAAAATTAAACAAAACATTTGAGACAAAAAAATCAATCGTAGGTATAACTGACAGATTTGACATTTCTACATAGAAATCTAAATAATAATATCGACTGTACCGAGCTTCTGTCCCTAATTAATTTCAACATACCCCTGAGACGTACCCGCCATACAGCACTATTCCACACGCATAGTTACAAAACAAATACAGCTGCAAATTCACCAATTAAGCGTGCTCTTCATTCATTCAATAGTATTTACCTAAACAACTCTAATATTGATATTTTATCGGATTCACTATCCACATTTAAAAGGAGCACCTTGACAATTATATAAACTGCTCAATGCGCATACATATGGCACCACTTCTATAAAATATAGATCACCACTTCTCACAACTACAAACACATTCACACAAACACACATACTATACTACACTTGTCACCCTGTAAAAACATAATAATAATAATAATAATAGTTGGATGACTTGTATAGCGCCGTTTTTGTGAAAAATCACCTCAAGGGCGCTGTACAAATATTTCTTAACTAATTATGTACAGACAGATACAGAAAAACATACTTACCTGGCAGGTCGCTTTAGATGAACACAGTTTTAGAAAAATTTAATTATAGAGATAATAGTTTTACATGGTTATTTGTTTCTCCATGTATAAACATGTATAAATAATACGTTACAAGGAAACATATCATAGGTACTCAATATGTCATTTTAATTTATGAAACTTGTTTTTCACTCTAACCAATGCACTATTTTATTTATATAATACAATAAAAATAATACATATATATATGTACACATATTTTTTAAATAATTTATATTATGGTATGTACTTGCTGCAAAAATAATATGTAATGGAAATAATAAATTAAATCAAATATTAGTATTTCTACGCCAATGACGAGAACTGGATTTTGCATTTGGTATATATTGCGTCTGCATATCTAACAGACACGTGTACGAGTATATCGTATAGTACGTGTAAATAATTGAATTATTTTTATCTTGTTTTTAAAAACTAACCGACTAACTAGCCATCACGCCGTTTCTCCACGGGGGTTTCGCCGAAGCCAGAGTCGAGTTAGCTTCTCAGAAGCTGGGCGTACTGTACAGGGCCGCAGATACGTTAATAATACACTACTACTGAACCCGTACAAATCACAAGTACGCTCCACTGTTAAAACACTGGTCTGGAGCTGCAAAAATATCTGAAAAAAACCTTGGTCCGTTTGATAGATTCCCCGATCTTAACTACTGGATT
>JAHDVE020001162.1:0-14479 GCA_022606495.2 Halesus radiatus
ATAGCACAATAAAATATTAGCACCATAGCACAATAAAATATTAGCACCATAGCATAATAAAATATTAGAAACATAGCACAACAAAATATTAATACCATCGCACAATAAAATATTAGCACCATAGCACAATAAAATATTAGCACCATAGCACAATAAAATATTAGCACCATAGCACAATATAATATTAGCACCATAGCACAACAAAATATTAGAAACATAGCACAATAAAATATTAATACCATCGCACAATAAAATATTAGCACCATAGCACAATAAAATATAAGCACCATAGCACAATAAAATATTAGCACCATAGCATAATAAAATATTAGAAACATAGCACAACAAAATATTAATACCATCGCACAATAAAATATTAGCACCATAGCACAATAAAATATTAGCACCATAGCACAATAAAATATTAGCACCATAGCATAATAAAATATTAGAAACATAGCACAACAAAATATTAATACCATCGCACAATAAAATATTAGCACCATAGCACAATAAAATATTAGCACCATAGCACAATAAAATATTAGCACCATAGCACAATAAAATATTAGCACCATAGCACAATACAATATTAGCACCATAGCACAATAAAATATTAGCACCATAGCACAATAAAATATTAACACCATAGCACAATAAAATATTAGCACCATAGCACAATAAAATATTAGCTCCATAGCACAATACAATATTAGCACCATAGCACAATAAAATATTAGCACCATAGCACAATAAAATATGGCACCATAGCACAATAAAACATTAGCATCATAGCACAATAAAATATTAGAAACATAGCACAACAAAATATTAATACCATCGCACAATAAAATATTAGCACCATAGCACAATAAAATATTAGCACCATAGCACAATAAAATATTAGCACCATAGCACAATATAATATTAGCACCATAGCACAACAAAATATTAGAAACATAGCACAATAAAATATTAATACCATCGCACAATAAAATATTAGCACCATAGCACAATAAAATATTAGCACCATAGCACAATAAAATATTAGCACCATAGCATAATAAAATATTAGAAACATAGCACAACAAAATATTAATACCATCGCACAATAAAATATTAGCACCATAGCACAATAAAATATTAGCACCATAGCACAATAAAATATTAGCACCATAGCACAATATAATATTAGCACCATAGCACAACAAAATATTAGAAACATAGCACAATAAAATATTAATACCATCGCACAATAAAATATTAGCACCATAGCACAATAAAATATAAGCACCATAGCACAATAAAATATTAGCACCATAGCATAATAAAATATTAGAAACATAGCACAACAAAATATTAATACCATCGCACAATAAAATATTAGCACCATAAGCACAATAAAATATTAGCACCATAGCACAATAAATATTAGCACCATAGCACAATATAATATTAGCACCATAGCACAACAAAATATTAGAAACATAGCACAATAAAATATTAATACCATCGCACAATAAAATATTAGCACCATAGCACAATAAAATGTTAGCACCATTGCACAATAAAATATTAGCACCATAGCACAATAAAATATTAGCACCATAGCACAATATAATATTAGCACCATAGCACAACAAAATATTAGAAACATAGCACAATAAAATATTAATACCATCGCACAATAAAATATTAGCACCATAGCACAATAAAATGTTAGCACCATTGCACAATAAAATATTAGCACCATAGCACAATAAAATATTAGCATCATAGCACAATAAAAAGTCACGAAATACCCTTTTATTCACCATATAAATCTGAAAAAACGTCTAATCCTGAATACTAACTAATGCTTTTCTCATATTCATTTGATTTACAGTAGCAGTTTTAAAAGGTTATTGTTTAAACTTTAAATCATCTCCAGATTATTTTGTTTAAAAATTATTTATTGTGTTGGTTCATATTACATTTTATGTTTAAAAACTAATGCGTTTCATTGTTTATAATGTTATAGTTTTACAGTGAGCATATCAATTATTTTTACATATATTCGTTTTTCTTTCGTTGTTCAGACTTTCAGGCACCTCTTCATCCTCAGTCCTCTATACGATAAGCAGTTCTGTGACTCTGTTTTTCTCATATGCGGCTATCTAATTCTATTTAAATTTCTGGTTTCATGATTATGTATATTTTTAGTAAAAACAAGGCGCACAAAAAATTTGGCATTTGGTTATTCAGAAATTTGTGCATAAAATTAAATTAATTTTTTAATTGTATTAAAAACTCAAAGAAATATTTACTAAAAAGCATCATGCATAATATACCTTATATTTATAAAATATATTTGAAAAATGCGTTTCCAACATCTGTGGTGTATGCAATAAAGTTTATGGATTATTTAGTTACAAATAACAATGTTTATTTACATATCTCACTGAAACTCGGTGCGTGCAAAAAACGATAGTCCAATAACGATATTGTTTGTTTGCACGATGGTCAAAGAAACGAAGATGTTAAAATGTTGAAGGAAAAATAATTTCACCAAAAAAGGTCCGATTACTTTACTTGCTTTAAATTTTATTTATTTATGAAGACATACAAAAATCATACCCCATGGCTTATAGTATTGAGTACTTTAAATGCATTTATGGATTTTGAGAAAATGTCAATATTGTGATGTTTACTTATTTCATTGTTCAATCTTGACGTTTTCGTTAAGAAGTCAAGATATCCCGTATTATTCATTTGTATGTCTGTCCAGAAAAAAACAAAAATTCTTGTACATCTAACTTACAGTGTGATCTTACTCAATAAGTTACAATCAACTAGATTATTAACAATTTTGTAAAATATAGTCAAATCAATTAATATTTTCGCTTTGTATTGTACTGCACTACAATACAAAGCGAAATCTTTTTTATCGGAATCTGATCTTTTTCTTCTTTGATTTGATTGATTTTGTACATTTGCTTTTCCTTAGTATATATCTAATAGCTCTGTTTAGAATAGTTTCTGGATTGTTAAGGTTTCCTTCATTGGCCAAATATAATATCGTTAAGCAGTATTCTAAATGTGGAACAACTATAGTTTGATAAATTAGCTCTGTATTTTAATTTAGTTTATTAAGAAAATTTACTTTTTTATACCCCTTTTAGCACATATCTAGAATTTGCTGCGAAAGTTAGTTTAGATTTTCAATATTTTAAGTAGGTAATTGATTTCAATTAATCTTTCATTATTTTTTATACAAATGGAAGCGACATTGGAGTGATTCATTAATAATTCTTCTGGTGCAGTGTGTTTAATGGTCGTCCTAGATGATGCAAAGACACACTATTTATGGACCCGGAAGCGGGCGTTTAAATGTAACTACGCATGTTGCTAAAGCACACAATATAACAATTCATTTACCTGTGAAACCTACTGCTAATCCTCTACAAATTAGACCGGTTGTCATTTCTAATGCATATTCGCAATGTAGGTATTGTGAGTCTGTTCTACTGGTGTTTCAAAGGAGCCTACCCAAAATAAGTAGGAGCATATATTCCATGGTTCCCGTACGCGAAACTCGATGGACACGAGCCGAACACCCAAGCACAGTTGCCTCTTCAAGGCCCACATTAATTAATCCCTTTCAACGGTCCCCACCTTGGCCCACCGCACAACGTTGCCCAGCCGGGTGGTGATATAATACCGTACGGACAGGGGTGTTCTTGTGAGGTATGAGATTAAAAAGGTAGTTAAGAAAATATCTAAGGCTTACAATGACGGGATCCCTCAAACTGTATTTTTTTTTTATTTCTATGAAATATACACAAAAATATCTGAAAATATGCACAGTTTGAAAACCAGTGAAGGCATTTTCGAGCGTTTCACATAAAAATTCCGGTACGTATTTAGAACTTAAAATATTGCAATATAAGAACTTTTGGCAGTGGAAAACTAATACATTTTTTTAACTATATCAGACTGGTAGATACTTTCAGTATTGCCCTGGTGAAAGTAGGCCATTCAGAATCGAAACGTTGATTGAATTGCCTTTAGCAGTATTTGGTGACAAGATGTGAATAGCCAGGTACTTCTCAACTTTCTCTTGCTCATCTCCTTCTCCTTCCTATTACCGTCAGCCTGACAACATGCTCCAATTGGGGATGCAGTACTTTCACTGGCTCCAGCCACTTGGCAGCAGCTGGGACTCTTGAGCTGTAATTATATAAAAATAGATAAAAAAAAACTCTTCGTGCCGAATTAAGAGATAGATCTTTTGAAGTATTTCTTGTGTTAGCAATTCATTCTTTTAAGCGAAACGCACTGGCTTAGCGATTGGTTCCAATAAAAAAAATGGCTTTAGCAATGTTTAGTGACCAAATCTGAATAATTAAGCACTTCCCAATCACAATCTTCTACATCTTCTTCTTATTCCCACTTACTGCAGCTTCACAACATTCCTCTAAACTGAAGGTACCAAAGTCCCACTGGTTTCTCTTGACGTTCGGAATTCAAATAAATTTAGAATCTTGGAATGATGGTTACTTACCTCGAGTGTGATAAACTGGTATAAATACATTTTAAGGAAAGAGATCGGGTCAGATGATTGCTTTGCCTTTAGCATAATATATTTTGATTTTCATGAAATAGTTTGTTCGGACATAAATACTACGAGGAAAATTTCGGTTATTTTAAAGTATTAATAGTATATAAGATTGCGGCCGACTCATGCAAGAATTGAAGGACGTAGGCTTGGGCGCGAAAATTAGTAATCTGAATGTATGCTGCCTGTTGAATGATGATGATGCGGTGTTGATTACTGAGAGTATGGAAGATCTACAGTCTCTCCTATCTAGGGTGAACGAAGTACTCGTATGTATGAAGAATGAGCTAATGATGAATGTAAGTAAGTCTAAAGTCATGGTGTTTGAAAGAGAGAGTACGAAAACAGTGTGCAATATAGTTGTGAATGATGAATACTTGGAGCAGGTCGATGAGTTTGTGTATTTGGGAAGTATATTTACGAGATATGGAAAGACTGATAGGGATATTGAAAGAAGGGTGAATGCAGGAAACTCAACTAACGGAGGACTGAACGCGGTTGGCGCTAACAAAGAGTTGTCCAAGGAAACGAAACTTGTAATCCACAACGAAGTGCAGATACCGACCCTGATGTATGGCAGTGAGGCATGGAAACTGGCAGAGGAAGGATGAAAGTAAACCGAATGCTGTAGAAATGAGATCTCTGAGGCGTATGTGTGATAAAATCATGTATGATCGAGTGAAAAATGTTGAGATTCGTAAAGAATGCAAGGCTGATGTAAGCGTAACGAGTAAGATTAAGAAAGGGACCCCTAGACGGTTTGGGCATGTAGAGGGAATGAACGAAGAAAGGAGTGTAAGGAGAATATATGACGCGAATACGAATGGAAGAAGAAGCCGGGGACGTCCGAAGAACACATGGCACGATCAAGTGAATCAGATACTTGAGTCGGGCCATGTCGTAAGTCGTAATAACAGAAGAGAATGTATGAGACGTTGTATGAAAGTGAATGAATCAAGAGGTGTATGCCAAGATCGAGTTGTTTGGCGGTCCGTCCTCTCTGCCCCTTCGAGTAAATGACGTGATGGTTAGTTAGTTCATTCCGACTCATCCACCTGAGCTATATTAGATCCGTTTTACAAAATTATTTTTTACACAGGATTTTTTTTCCGTGTGGCCACTTGCCAGCGCAAATATTCTCGGTACCCACTGCATGACAATACATCACACATAATGCCTGTGTGATGGATGCTGTTTGGTCTGGCAGGCGATTTATTATTATTTTTTTAAAAGTTTTTTACAAGTTTTTTTCCGGGACGTTGAGAGATTGCTGTAGTCCCACAGGTCCTGTGTGGTTATACATTTGTCTATATATAAAAATGAATGTTTGTCTGTCTGATCTTGATTTTCTCGAAAATTGCTCCACCGATTTAACTGAAGTTTGAATGAAATCGAATATGTAAAATTGTTGCTTTAACGTTTTAAAGTTAGTATGAAAATCGAACCCACCATGTTGTATTGAGGTTAGCCCACAAATATACCACTCTGGTTAGCAACAGCTTGCATATTCAAAAGAAAAAGGTTTATATGTCTAGAATATTTTCAAAATGGAAAACACAAGTAGGTACCTACTTAAGTACTATATTACTTAGACACATTTTGTAAAAAAAATTGTATGGAATGAAATAAAATTATCAAATGAATGTTTCTTTGTTTAGAGATGGTAATAGTTGTCACAAGGCATGACTTTCGATGTGAATTCATTTATGGCACGCAAACGACAAGTAAGTATTCACAACTTCATAACATTATTCCAAAAAAATACGTGTATACATCAGCTAGTTACTTGTCTATGAATAGAGATTTAAACAAAATGTATAAGATGAATAATATTCTAAGATAAAAATTAAAATAATAATATGTTAGTAGTAAAAAAAAGAAGTTATGTCGTACGTGATCCTGAAAGAGCTCGGCCCAGCGCTCACCGAGGAGTGGCGCTTGGTGCTGGCAGCTGACCAATATCCGCAGCTTGACTCCCGTGACCTAGTGTCTCATCAGGCTGGAGAATCCATCCATTCGTTGCTTCGTGAACACCGCCGATCTGTTGCTGTGTCTCTAATATACAAATATAATTCTGAAGGCGTTATTATTTTGGATTCAGAGTAGTTCCATGTTTTATTGATTCGGTCCCTAATTTGGATAACTTTAGGATAAGTGCAAACATGACTAATTATTTAGTAAACATTATACAACCATTACTACCAGACAGTAAAATAGCCCGAAAACCTAATCTAACTCAACTCAACCGGTATATATATATACGTATTTTTGAATTAATTTTATTATTATTTTAAATGTTATTTATTTTATTAAATATTATTTAAATTTTTTTTTTAAATCAAATTATTAGTCAGATTAGGTGAGATTAGGATATTTTTTTCTTTCGCACTTTTAATGACATTATATCACTTGTAAAAAAATGTGCCGATTCATAGGTGTGTTGATTTATCAAGGAACCATATAATAAATTCACGGCGCAAAGTAAAAAGTATTTCTACAAGAGAAAATAAGTGATAATTAATATAGTGGGAAAAAAATGAAAGAGACGAAGTGTAGAAAACCATGCGATTATTGGTAGAAACATGCATCTGAAAGTCTATGAACATGCTCCTACAGAAACAGAATTTTTAATGGTAAACAAAATCCTCTAGCAAAAAAACCTAAATTCTTTCAAATTGGTAATGTCTTTAAGTTAAATACATTTTTTCTACATATTTTTTATTAAAATAAATATCAAAATTGTCAACTTGTTTTTGAATTTTTTTGCCCTACAGATATTATGGTGGTCATGAGACAAGTCAGAAAATTTTGTATTTTTATGTATATATATAAATAAACTTTTTTTACCCTATTGATATTTTCTTATTATCCTCTTCATGGATTATAGGTGAATTCTTGATAAATTTCTGAAAGTTTCTTGACATGGCCTTGATGCTTCTATGATATCGTGTTATTTAAAACATGATTTATTTCTTTTTGGTTCCTCAATAACCTTTGCTTATAATTGTATCCAACCCTCAATAGAAGTAAAGCCTTGAACGTTTCAACGAATAAGCCGAATCAGCTGTTTAGAATTAAACTCTGAATATTTGAGAGGTAGGTATTGTGATATTACATAAGGCCGTATTACAGGCGCGCTGACTTGCAAAAATTACCACAGGCTCGGGAGTATTGTAGGCAGAGCCTATAAATAAACTTCAATTTTACTCGGAATAAGGGAATTTTTTATCTCGATTACGACGGAGACCTTTAAGGCTTTAATCTTCCCCTTTGTATATCGCGGCTTATGAGAGTTTATCACGGGCTTAGATTATATTGCAGGTTATAAATTATTGTGTCTCTTGTGTTGGTATGGGATCAAATTAAGGCTTCCATTATTATTCGGAACAGGAGCCAAATTTTTTCGACTTTTTTATACATTTTTGTACAGGTGATAAAAAGCAAATGAGATCATTTTTACACAAGTCAGGAGTTCAAAACGGAGACTGATACAAAACTTCTCGTTGTAACTGAAAGTTTATTTTTTTAATACTACTCTAGACTATCACACCCCCTACTGGGGTAAGGTGAGATGATAAAGGGAGTTGTAGGGAAATGAGATGGGGTGGTGCTTTAGATCCACTGTACATGACGTTAAAGGTCTTTTGAAGGAACGTTCTGAAAGGTGGTCTATTACCAGGACGATACTGGGAATCTATATTTCTGGAATTTTCCACAAAAATACTAACTGTTTCTGGTGCGTAAAGTTTGACAGGTTTAAATGTTCATTTCTGGTGGGATTTTATTATAAATTTTTAGTCTCAGATATGTCTTTTGATATTTTGTCATACTGTTCCTTTCGACAAGGAGATCCTTTCCGGTGTGACTTATTTTAATATATTCCCTTAGACATTTTTACATTGGTTTGAGGAACATTCAGGATATTAAATTCTTTGAATAGCTCATCGCTACGGATCCGATAGGGTTTACGCGTAATGACTCTAATAAACTAACAGTCCACAATGGAGTGCTGATACTAACCCTGATGTATGGCAGTGATTCATGGAAGTGGCAAAGGAAGGATGAAAGTAGACTGAATGCTGTGGAAATGAGATCTCTGAAGCAAATATGTGGTAAAACCATGATTAAAAAAGGGACGCGTAGATGGTTTGGGCATGTAGAGCAAATTAACGAAAAAAGGAGAGTGAGGAGAATATATGACGCGATTGTGAATGGAAGAAGAAGCCGGGGACGTCCGAGGAAGACATAGCACGATCAAGTGAATCAATTACTTGAGTCGGGCCATGTCAGAAGTCGGATTAATAGAAGAAAATGTATAAATGTGAATGAAGCAAGAAGTGTATGCCGAAATCGAGTAAAATCTCGGGATGGTTAGGTAGTTAGTTAGACTCTAATAATTGGTTTATGGATTTTCAGAAGCAGATCGAAAATTGCTCTTCCAAAGGCTCATTTTGAATGCGATGTCTGAGAGTATGTTTTTATTGTTTAATCTGTATTTAATTTTTTTTTATATTTGATTGTATATACTCGTATTACATAATTTGCCATATTAAGTCAAACACACCATTTGAAAACTAAGATTTTTAAATGAAAGTAGAAATAACTTTATAAAAGGTTTTATCACGAATACCTCATCATCGCCAGTATTGATTCAGATCAGAAAGGGTTAATGTTGATAATTTTCTTATATTTCATACTTAACTGTATCAGTAACAATTAACTATTGGAGTTAATTAATATAATATACCGCCAATTATCCCGGTAAATACATGAAAACGGGAAAAATGTACAAAAAATTCGAAAAAATGGATTACATGTACGAGGATAGATTAATTTTATATGTGATAACCACAAAACGTTGAAGTAGTTGGAATTTATAGTAAAACAGGAAAAAAACAATGAGTTATATATTTAAGAAAGATTACGTATTATAGAAGACATTAGTGTTAAGCTATTCATCAAAGGATTTTTAAAGGAAAAGTAACAAATCACCAAAATTAGTTTGCGACTAATCGAAATAACTGCGGTTTCGTTAGGTTTGATTTTTTTTAATCTGAACACATCGTAATATTCTTATATTCTTATATTCGTAATGTTATTATAGCGAATGTGAAAGAACGTAGATTTGAATTCCATTTTTTTCAATTAAAAACTATTCGACGGCCTCCGTGGTTACAATCCTCGGTGACGGATCTGGATGTCGAGGGTTCAGATCTCGGCGTGCGCAAGAAATTTTATTTGATTAATTTGGTGTTATTTCACAATTCATTCATTTAAATTAACATATAGTATATTTGAGGCATGTTCCAGAGTAGTAGATACTTTCAGTATCGACCTGGTGAAAGACCACCATTCAGAATCGAAACTTTACTTGAAATGGCTGTAGCCGTGTTTCGTGACCAGATCTGAATGGTTAGGTACTGTCCCACCTCTCACTCCCCATCTTCTTATTTTCCCCACAATCCTCAGCCTCACAACATACCCCAATTGGGGTTGCCATAGACTCACTGGCTCCAGTTGGTTGGGAGCAGCTGGGTCTCTTGTGCGGTACACACATAAAAAAAACGTTGAATGTACGATAATTTATAATATATGTTACTTTTATTGTAAAATATAATCATCTTTAAATATTTTTATTACATTTTAAGTCCCCCTCAAGACTTGCTTGCAGTTCTCAATGGAGTGCTGATAATAACTCTGATGTTAGGCCTGAAATTGGCAGAGGAAGGATGAAAACAAACTGAATGCCGAAGTAAGAAGGTCTTTGAGGCGAATATGTGGTAAAACCATGTATGATCGTGTAAAAAATAATGAGATTCATAAAGAATGCATGGCTGATGTAAGCTTAATGAGTAGGATTAAGAAAGGGACGTTAAGATGATTTGGGCATGTAGAGCAAATGAACGAAGAAAGGAGTATAAGAATAATATATAAGAAGCCGGAGAACACCGAGAAATACATAGTACAATCAAGGTAATTAAATACTTGAGTCAATGTATGAATGTGACTGAAGCAAGAAGTTGTTATGATGTTGAAAATTGGGGAAGGATAGGAGGTCGGGAAGGAAGAAAGCCCCAAGTTGGAAGCTGGTGTTATGATGATGGGTAAGATGGGTTGGAGGAAGGTCGGGTGCATCTGAGAGGCGGAGATAAGGATAACAGCGCGACTTACCCGGTGATGGTATCTCAGGCGAGTCTCAGCGTCGTCCGGACAATAGATATCTCAGGTTTCGGTATAGCAGGAGGTTTCCTCTCTCTCAGGGTCACATGAGTCGACCGCAGTCTTATAATTGGAGGAGAGGCAATTCTATTCTACTTTAAATGAAGAGATGGAGTACTTTCTTCAGTTCAGAATTTATTGTGATGTGAACATAGACATTGCAGGTTATTTACAGTTGTACGCCAAGTAGGCCGCTCTTATTCTGACATAGAGTTAAACTACATCTCTCTCTCTCTGATGAAATTCTAGACCGGACTAATTAATTATGGCAAACACGAGTACAACACATAAAAGAGGGAAGGTTTGGGACAGCTTACATGTGAATGTTGGTACAGGGACGCCATGGCCGGGGTTGTCGGCCTGGGCGGCGTACACAGAGCACAGGCATTGGATATCTCCATACTGAGTTTAATGGCTAATCACAGGTCACCATTTTGGGTGTTTTAAAGTAAAATGGGAACAATCAGCTAGGAGCTTCAAACCTGCATGCGATTAACGTTGCCAATCGGACTTGGATGATGAAATAACGGCTCCAGCCGCGGACTCTTACAGAGCACGCAGCTAGCAGCTTGCTGGTCCGGCTAGAAGTGTCGAGCGCTCCCTGTTCTATGTGGTCAGTAATGACCGTCTAGCCCTCATTGGTTGATTACAAGCGGGAAATCACAGGATTGGTTGCCGGGTTGCGATCTGTTGTGTTATTGGATGCCCAGCTATTTCCTTGTGACAAGAAGCTAGAATTAACCTATGGTCACCCTTTTGTTACGTAACAAAGTTTATACCAAGATCGAGTTGTTTGGCGGTCCGTCCTTTCTGTCTGCCTCTGCGGGGAAATAGCGTGATTGATGGTTAGTTAGTCCTCCTCACTAGGGTTTCCTGATGGACTATACGTTGTTGTTCTGGTGTTAGTTATACTTATGTCGACTTCGTAATTTTATGACTTCCTTAAATTAATATTTTTAAAAATTAAAATAAAAAGTGCGACTACTGATTTTCGGCTTTAAGCCATTTTGTACTTAAAAAGTATAAAAATCGCCTAATCATAAATAAATGCAAGAAAATAAATTATGTAAAATATATAAATAGTATTATTAACTAATCATTACAGATGAATATGATGTAGAAACGTAAGATTTTCTTAAATTTTTTTCTTAATATGAAAAAAAAAACTAAAAGCATTTTCAATGACGATTTTTCATTGCGATTTTTATGCGACTTCTCACATTCCTTACAAATAAATATATATAATTCTTTCGTGCGAAATGGGTGGAAACATATTTATTTGCGAAAGCTGGTAACCAATGCATTCGCTTATATCGAAACACACTACCCCTATATTTCACGTATTCAAAAAAGCGTGGAAAATACAAATGAATTGTTTTTCTATAGTGACACATATATATATATATATTTTTTTTTTTTTTGATGCTCATTTGGTGCCATATTAAATAAGAAAAGTCCTAACCTGTCAGTAGAATCAGTTCCCGAGCAGGAACTGCATATCGAAAGCTGCATATTTCATTTCTTCCGTTTCCGGAACGAGCTTAGCAGACTCATAAAAGTCGTTTCATATCCTTTCGTATTACGGTTAGATATATGATTTAAACAAAGTTTGAATCAGAAAAAAACAGTCTTTCTCTTTGTTTTCAGACATAAACCATAGACCCTTCCGAAAGCAGTCGTTCGCCTAGGCTTGTTTTGACGTACGCGTTACAGCGAACTGACTGACATCTGTTAAATTTTCTGCTTTAATTTACTCAAAACATAAGTTTATTATGTTATTATTAAAATACAATGTATTTACTACGTATTTGCGATATATATATATTTTTGTTATGTTTTCTTTTTTGTTATGGTTCATAGAATCATTACGCTGTTGGAACGGTATTGTACCTTTCGAATTACGTTTTCTACCATGTATGTGTGGAATTGGAACATGCTATAGTAATGTTTCATAAAATCACATTTTCTAATACAGTATTCAGTAAAAAAACGTGTAACATAGTATATAGAT
Source organism: Halesus radiatus (assembly GCA_022606495.2). Classification (NCBI taxonomy): domain Eukaryota; kingdom Metazoa; phylum Arthropoda; class Insecta; order Trichoptera; family Limnephilidae; genus Halesus; species Halesus radiatus. The sequence goes on from JAHDVE020001162.1 coordinate 12,828, forward strand.
GATATGTAAATGTTTAAAGTGAAGCGCACAATGGTTTTACATGCCAAAATCAATTGAGGTTAGGTTTCTTACAAAAATTAAAAAAAACGGTAGTTTATTTTGTAAATCGTTCAATAAATGCAGTGTTTTGATTACATAAAACCATAAATAATGTATTTTTACCAGTTTTTACTTTAATTGCGTTATGTAATATTAACAATACCGTTTTGAAAAAGTTTAAAAAAAAACATAAAAAACATCAAGACTGAAAGTGTGGTTGAAATTTATTGAATTATTTTTATACGAAACGTGAAAAAAAAAGAAAAATGATAATTTCCTATATTTGTGTACAAAAAAGCGTTTTTTAGTACGGCAAAAAAATAATATTGTTACAATTTACATGAAAAAAAACCATCCCTAAGCGATTGAAAAATATTTAATCGTGTTTGCGTTCAAAATTTTTACATTTTTGTTTACATTTGATTTCATAAACAATATCTAATTTTGGGATACGCGATACATTAAAAAAAACATTGTATTTATATGAAATTGAATTTCCGGCTGAAGTTATTGATTACAATGTTCAATGTGACAGGTCTGCAAAGAAAACATGGCGGTAAACTATATTTAGATCGAAGAAGAACATTATTAAAAAAACAGCTACAGTCACCGACTCTGCCTATATACCATGTTCCTACTTTCGTTGAGAATATTTTAGGAATTACTATTTTTATCCGTCAGCAAATATGAGTTTTAATATGCTAAGTTCGAGAAACAGCAAAATGGAATATACCGTCAGAAAAGCATTTTTTCTCTAAAACCAACGCCATATTTGTCGCAGTGCCTACAATTTTTCTTTACAATGTTGATACCATTATTTATATAACGGAGATCACTGGTCTATTGATAGTAGAGATTGCAATTCGGATTAAATCGATTGGAAAAAATCCGTGAATAAAAACTGGTTCTTTTAATACTATATTTGAAGTTTTTGGCAATGAAAATTTTAATAAAATACTTTATTCGTAACGAAATACCATATTTATTTATTTATTTTATAGGCTTTTACATATTTTGTTATAAAAATTCAAAATACAATGGTGACATAGGTGCACAACACATCGCAGTAGGTACATGGATAAAATAGACAGTCTTCACGAAATACAACAACTAAATATTTATTATTTTGTCTCACGAACAAATTTAGCAATAACGTAGTGTAAGTACCATTCCAAATAATTAACAACAGAGGGGTATATAAAAAACATACCTCACATTCACTGATACTTATGCTTTAGACACATATCTTATTAATAATTGTTGAGGATGCAAGCAAAAATCGTCTTTTTGTGTTTGTATTCGTGGAGTTGAACATATCTACTATGTATGAAAAAGTATTACCTTCTGCGTGAAGTCTAGGTACAAGTGAATTTTTGAATGACTCAGTACTAAAATTATTGTTACAATTGAATAAAATTTAAAACGACTGGTTCTATTTGGAATATTACATTTAATTAAGCTGAATGGCTGTGTATAATACCATTAACATTTAAAAAAATAAAAGTTAGGTCAGAAACAAGTCTTCTATCTGAGAGTTTTAATAATTTTACTTCTTTCATTAAGTAATTGTAATTTATAGTTGCAATAGGTAATCCGAGTTTATAGTTAACATA
>JAHDVE020001163.1:0-103832 GCA_022606495.2 Halesus radiatus
TGAAGATGATAGCATTGCTATCGAAACATGTAGAAATATTTATATATTTTAAGTAAAGTGGTATATACAAAGTGTATTTTCAATTATATAATTAATAATGATGCCACAAAGTTATCAATCATTTGAAGAAATTATAAAATTATTTTTTCTTCTTTCTGTGTATGTTATATTATGCTTTATGTTCTATTTCTTCTTTTCTCTCTATTATTTAGCATCTCTACTAACTGATAACTAAACCAAAAATACTGCATCCTGTGAACATTTTTAAGTGGATTCTTTTGACACGTACGTCCTTCCCAATGTTAATTTTATAACTATTATGAAGCTGATAATCTGTAAATGTTCTTAAATAACAAATAAATATTAAATAAACAAGCACAAAGTTTGCCAAAATCATATAAAATCGCCCCCAAAGCTCTTTTAACTCTTGATCGCCCCACAAACGACTTAAATCGCCCACTGGTGGGCGATATTGTCCACGTTGAGGATCACTGATGTAATACATCTGTTATTCCGACTCTAATACGTACACACTCTTCTTGTACTCGTAAATATTTCGACTAGTATTCATTCTAAACAAATCTATTCAATTGAAATTAGGTTAAGAAAACAAAAAATTTTACTTTCTAATTGATAGACACATTAATATGGCTTAAATGTTATTCCATCGTTATAAGTTACCTATACATATTAACAGCTTTAGTTTCGGGACGTCATAAATAAAATAAATACAATTTAAAGCAAAATTGCATACAAAAAGAGCGAGATGAGCAATATTGTATAAAAATCGATTAAATAATACACCAGTGTGCCTGTCAAGGTTTTTTTGTTTCGTACAAACGAACCAACGTGTACGAAGGTAAAAGAAAAAAAAAACAACGCGTATTCCTGTAAATTTAAAACAAGTTTCGTGTATTCACAATATGATTAATTTTTGAATTCATAATCCTATAATTTTTGGAGCCCACGTTTTCAAACCATCGCTGACGTATATTCAAGCTTGCCATTTGTCCAAAAACATTTTTTTTAGTCTGGAATTTTTTTATCAAAAGGTAGAAGTTTTATAACGTTTAGGATTAGCCAAATTATCATATTTTGAACTAAGTATCTTTATTTTAAAACCACTTTTAAAATATTGATGAAAGACCATACATACGAGTAGTTGCTTTACTACCCGGCCATGTTGTGGTTTAAAAAATCATTTTTTGAAATCTCTTTGTCGATAATTTCAAAAAAAAATTGCATCTTGTCTTATTTTTGTAATAGTAAAATTGATTTTTAGTAGCTTCATATCATATGTATCGTTGCGGGCGGAACATTGGTATATTGCATTCATTATTAATTTTGAATTCAAGCAGCGCAATTTAAATGACGTCAGAGTTCCCAGTTCGAGAGTTTTTTTATGTTCGTTAAATACATTCACTAACCATGAGTATCTTTAATCAATAGTTAGTATTTTTTATTTTAAAAAAATATGTATATAAAAATGAAGTACTTTATGTCATCAAAATAATTCATTATGTTTACGAAGTGACTATAATAGAAATTTATTTATTTTTATTTTTATTTTTTATTTATTCATGACATAGAAAGAAAAAAAGAGGAACAAGTTTTTGGATTGTAGATGAGTATAAAGATAATATATATATAAAACATAATAATTAAACAATAGCTCTTATACGATGCTCTTATAATTGTTGCAACATAAAAATATCGAAATGATACTTTTTTAAAATCTAATTTAAGTTTTAGTACTGCCCTATGACATAGTACCTAATTTGAAATTGTGTTTTTATGCACTGTTTAATCCAATGACTTTTTTTACAATAACTCCACACTGGTAGACCTAAGGGAAATAACTTCCCTCAAAGCCTATGCCATCTTTGAGGAAGCTATGCGGAGGGTCTTTTGGAAGACAAAATGGAGGGAACCTGGGTCTTGAAGAGACCCGTGTTGTAGAAGATAGGAAATACAAAGGCCGGTAAATCATTCCACAGCCGAGCTGGTGAATACAATAACTTGTCTTAGAAGCGACCCTATGTTCTCATATGACAAATGTCACCCCTGCTAACTTCATATACCTATGTATTTATTTGATGTATTGCGTATTATCAACCATATATTATACCTATAATATATGGTTGATAATACGCTGATAATATTCATCATTCTAGTTTATCTCTACCATCGCAATAAAGTTCCTATTTTTGAATGAATATAAATTCTAGGATGGCAGAAAATAAAGAATGGAGATATTTTATAGACGGGTGTTTAAATCTAGAGATAAACGCAGTAATAAAAAAATCTGGTTCAAGCCCTCAGTTACTGTAATTCTCGTCAAGGAAATAACAAGCTATTCTCTTTGTTTAATTCATGTCTATAGCCCCGGGCTTTTGGAATAAATGAGTGTAGTTGTACGCGTTGTTTTGTTATGATAAAGGAGCTAAAATCCTCAATTATAAAAATATGTACATGTGTCTACTTATTTGCCTTCAATTTTTTTAATAAAAAAATAAGTTATGTGTGTGAATATTTTGAATTGTCATTAAATATGAAGTTAGATATTATTTGAGTTTTGAATATTTGGTGGAAATTAAGTTTTGTGATATTATGTACGTATCCATAAATACTAAGCATAGTTCGTGATGGGAATTAAGATTTGAGCTGAGAGCACAAGCCGTTTCTTAAAATGGGTTAAACTATGTTTTGTGAAGAGATCTGAACACCCGGAAATATCCCATCCAATATTCCTTTTGCCACTCTCCTTCTCCATCTTCGACGTTGCTAGTTAAAAATAGTTGGGTTAACTAGACATTATAGGGGCTATAATGTCTAGAGAAAAATTTCACCACCCCAAAGCTAACCATTCAAAAGTTATAGCTGCTTCAGAACAATTTTTTTTGTAAATTGTTTGTTTTTAAGATCTAATTGGAACTCACTGGCCACTCCCTCAAGGGTTGGTCGGCCGCGTGCATTAAGAATGCGGGCAATGTTGCGCGTCGTCAAGCTGCGTGGACTCGGACACTGGTCTGCAGATGTCCCCCCTTTTATACAAGTTATTTCGAAGTATTCACGTTTATTTTTTAATCTTTGTAAATAATTTATTTTATGTTGATTTCATACCGAATCGTGTGGAGCGGCCAAACTGTCAAACGACGAAACTATGTACGTATGACGTCACACATGCCCTGCCAGATTTCAAGAGTTTTGGCGGTCTTTAAAAAATTCAAACTTCGAAACTTATTTTAGAAAATGACGTTTTTTTTAAATTCCTAAATTTAAAAATATTTCATTAAATAATACGCCTCACACCTCCATAGGGGTTGTCGGTTTATGTATTTATCTTGATTGTAAACGTTTATTAAATTAATTTCATATTTTCATAAGAAACAACCACTTTGTGGTTTGACACCATATTAAATAAAATAAACACCCTGTTATAAACCACGAATTTATTTATAATATATTTATACCAACCGGCTTCGCTTAGATCTATTATTATTTAGTTATTATGTTTGCCCCGATGAAGCTTAATCTAAGCGAAAACAGCTGGCCTAAAAAAAAAATGTATTCGTGGTCAATAAAAAAAGTATTTGTTTTATTTAAATTAATTTTACTTGATTCCTTATATTTTCCATGCATTTTAATAATAACTAAAACCGCATTAAATTATTATGGGAACAGATGGAAGATATTATTAATTATAAAATAATTCAGAGCTTTACGACCTCCGTGGTCCATTTACGCTCAAGGGGTTAAGATCCTTGGCTACGAAACCATAGGTCGCGGATTAAAATTTATTTAATTATTGTGTGTTGTTTCAAATAAAATAAAATGAAATTAAAATATTACATAGTATATTTGCGGCACGTTCCAGAGTGGTTGATAATCTTAGTATTGCCCTGGTGAAAGACTACCAATCAGGATCGAAAATATTCTCGATATATAATCAGTTACCTCCCAACATTTCTCTTCCCTATCTCATTCCATTTCTTACTCTCTTCAGTGGCACAGCATACCCCAATAGGTTATTTTCACGATTTAAATTCAATATTTTAAAAAAAAAGTTACAAGGTTAGCCTATGAGGTAAGGATGATGGGAGGCAGGGGAAGGGAAAGGATCTTATCTGTGCTTTGTTATTTGTATTTGTATTTGTATTTGTAATGCGAATGTTATTTATTGATTTATTGGGCTGAGTAGAATAAGTCGAACTCACTGTATGAAGCGTTAAAAATGTGTGAAGCGCGGTGAATAAAGATGTCTTGTTTTGAGTAAGTGTTGTATTGAGGTAGGCTTAGTGTGTGGTTTTGTTGTTGGGCACTCAATACAATTGGATTCGTTCAAGTAATTCGGGGCAATCTATCACACAGGTTGGTATTTTTTTGTAAAAACGTACGTCTGCCGAATTTCTACGGCTTTCTAGTGATGAAATCCCGAAAAACGCGGTTGACTCCTCATGACTCAAGTGGGGACGATAGCCCCGACAACCGAGGTATCGTAGAAGATGGTTTTGTAATTTCTCAATCCTTTCTGTATGTGATATGTATCTGGGATTCAAGACTTGAGAGGCAGACGAAGAGAGAACTTGATTGTTTCATGGTTTTTGAATGTTGATTTTATCATTTCTTGTAATTTGTTCTTTAAAAGAAACAGTGTAATATTTTCTTTTTTCTAATAATTAACAAAAATTATATTGAGTAAAATATTTAACAGTTTCCCGAATTAGGTACATTATTTTCATAATAAACTCAACAAACGCGAACTTTTAACTCGAACAATAACGAAATCTCTAATCATTACTCAATTATTATTTTTTCTTCCATAACTATTTGTGTTGCCTATTGAAATTTTTGCTTTGTTTTATTACACAATGGAACAGATTTTAAAATGTTGATGAAATTTTACCAAGGAATCAAACACATATCCTAGTTTTGTCACAATATACTTTTATCAAGATTTTTTGGGATGGGGAGGTGTCAATGAAACAGACATGTATTGAAACGGACATATTTGCTATCTACCACAAACCCATAAGCCTAAAAAAAACTGTTGGCAGCGCTGTCGTTATCCCAGCACACTACCGCATTGTCTTGGCGGTTCGTTTTATCAAAGCGTCTTAGTCGGACATGCGACACAGTCAGTAATTTGGCTGAAAAGTAAAAATAATTGTTCATTTTCGAGTCGTTTGTCCTGTTGATTGTTGATTTTCTATTTTGTGCATTGTTTTTACGACTTTTTATTTCGACTAAAGACGATTTAAAACTAAAATCGTTGTGTTATGAAATGGACAACCTTTTGTGAAATGAAGTGGACGTGGAGTTTGCTAAGGAGATTACACTACCATTACCGTTGATTGATTTCAGCGTCAAGGGGTCTCACGCTATTGTGGTATTAGAGGATCTTTTTTTTGCGCCATTTGTAACTAATCAAACGATGTCCACTTCATTGCACATGTGTCATGAACTTAACAAAATTAATACATTTTTCGAATCACTGTAAAATACCTACATAAAATAGTGACTTTTGTATAATTAAACTGTAACAATAATTTCAGGACTGAGTCATTCAAATGTTCATTGGTACCTCGACTTCACACAGAAGGAAATACATATTCAGATATAGTAGACATTTTCAACTGCTCTGAGTACAAAGACAAACAAACGGTTATTGCATACATCCTCAATAATTATTAATATATGTGTCTAGAGCATAAGTAACAGTGAATGTTAGGTATGTTTTAAATTTTCGCCTCTGAACTTATTACTTAGAATGGTACTTACACTATGTTATTCCTGTGTGTGTTCGATATATTATCTTTGAACCTACTCTGATATGTTTTGCACCTGTTTATTATAACTAACATTATATGTAAAAGCCCATATAGGGCGTATATTATACAATAAATAAATAAATAATTATGATAATGCAACTAGAATCCAACAGACTTCCCTTTCGTATGATATATTACAAAATTGTATTGTGCAATTGTTACTAAAAAACGAACGATAAGGAAAAAAGTCTGTTTAATTGGCACTCTCCCCTGCTTACCGAGTTTACGGCGTTTAACATTTAGGTAAAAAAATTTACAACTTCTTAAAAAAAATATCAATAATCATATATCCAAAAAAACTTTATAAAAATAGCAAGCCATTACGATTTCATCTAAATATCACTGATATATTAATTGCATGGTGCACGATTGAATTCTCATTGGGTCCAATTGATAAATTTGTACGTTAGGGATTTACATTTATTTGCCTCTATTACATTTATAAAATAAAAAATAAAAAAATACATAGCGAGTACCGGGATACCGAAAACTTTGGAAAATCGTAATATCTATTAAAATTATTATCGACGATAACTTTAGTTTCATGCATGTTTTATTCAATGCTCTTTTATTATTATTGTACGTTTTCCGCTAGACTTAACTAGAGGTATGTTCTAAAAACTTTTAGCTATATTAATATAACTTTTATAAAAACATCATGAACATGAATGACAGCTACTAAGAGATGGAAATACTTTTACAGTGTCTTGGGAATTTGACGGAAACTACACAAGTTATTCGGGTACTGGCGTATTACCAACTTTAATATCTATTTCGTACAAATTACGTTTGTTATTATATTATAAATTGAAGACAGTCCTGCTCTTTCCTCCGAAGAAACATATTTTTTTAGTAACAATCAGTCAAATATGATATATCACCCGAATTTTTTTTTCGTCTTTCGAAAAAGAAGTTATGTTTGGTTTAAATTATGTTTCGATTGCTCTGTGAATATTTATTATTCTTCTAACGGCGGCTCCTCTGGTCTAATGTTTTTGAAAATATCGCAAAAGACGTGTTTTAGTAAAAGCTTTGTTATTTGATTTCGATATTTGGTTTTGCATCGTTGCAATAGTGATGTCAAAATGTCAAGTGAATTCGATAGAAGACAAAGGATTGGATCACACCAAGAGGATATTCTAACAAGATACGATTCATTCTATTGTGTTTATTCGTTGAAGATTTGTTTATTTTATGTAGCAATGGAGTTCCGAGACAACAGTATGCAACTGTTGGGCCACGAGACGTAGCACGGGGTACTACGATGCACTATTGCAAAGTAATTTGTTTACAGTGAGCAATGTTTGCTTGACGTTTTTTTTTAGCAATCGCCATCAGAAAATCATCCGTATTTTTAGTTATTTTTTGACAGATTCGATAAGAAAATATTTCGCAGCCCTAAACTCGGGTAAGCATTCAAGGCGTTGATTTACTTGAGTGGAATGTTATATTTGGATGCCATAATAATCTCAAGTTTAGGTACACTATTCATTTCAAGTGTTGGGGCCAGCATCGATTTTTTTCATTTTTGTGTTGCGGCAAACAAAAGGACTGTTAGATGAAGATACCCATAATATAAATAATCCTACGTTATTGTTATGTAGAGTTTAAATAATAAATAACAAAGAAATTAATTCGATCACACGGTTGGCGCCGTACTCGCGTATTTGTTCACGAATACTAAATACATCTTAACGAACTTACTTATGAATTAATTTAAAAGATTGCTATTCTTGAAATGTCATCTCCCCACTGACGCGTAAACAAAGGAAAATAATTGAGAGGAGATATTTTTTTATTTAAATTTTACATCTTTTTCTTAATTGTTTGTTTATTTATTTCAATCCGTTTTATCCCATTCTGTTATCTACATTTAGTTCAATACTGTAGTTTTATTGTATTTCAAAAGAGTGTCCTTTGTTCAGTAAACAGAAATTGAGTATTCACTGGTATATTTGATTCAAATATCCAAGAGTAGCCAAGAAGAAGCAAGAAGATCAGGAAACAAGCAATATGAGAAAAGAATAGACGAGAACAGGTAAGGAAAGCCAATCAAAAGCAAGAACAGAATGGAAGAGACTACAAGAGCCAAGAAGGCCATGACAAGGCGAAATGAAACAAGCAGATGCAAGAAGAGACCATGAAACCAGAAACCAAGAAGAGCCAAGAAGAAGTCAGAAGGAGAAAAAAGAGAGAAAAAGAAGCACGAAGGTACAGGAGGAGATAAGAAGAGACAACAATATGACCAGAAGAGCTACGAAGTTACTAGAAGAAGCAAGGATATGCAAGAAGATACTAAAATAGTCAAGAAAGATAGGAGTCAAGGGGAAGCAATAATAGGCAAGGAAATTACAGAAGCAAGAAGCTGCAAGCAAGAAGTAGCTAGAAGCAAAAGGAAGCGGGAAGCGAGAAATGAAAACCAACGCCCAATCAATTCCTTTATTCCTTCCTCTCCTAAATTCCAATATTGGCTTATTATGTTGCCATGTGGTCGATTAAAATCCAACCTCCTTCCCATTCGCAAAGCACGTGTTATAACAAGTCCTAACAAATCAGTGCCCCCTAGTATACCGGTCGCACTTGGACAGGAGTGCTCCTGGCTTGGGTGGTACATTCGATTCGTATCGTATCGTATTGTATACATGACCAAAGCTACAATAATTTATTTTTATTAAATGCCAATAACTATTCTTGCTATATTTTTATTACGAATATCTAATTACCTCATGTTCAATGATCACTTGCCGGTTTCTTGTGTGGCATCACGTAAACATATTGGAACTCATCATTACTAACAGTAAAAAAATCAATAATCTCCAGCAAGGGTTCCCAGGCGGTCGATCGTGTAGCAAAATTTGGTCAATCCCAATAATTATTGTGAATTTTTAATATCATTTTTATTTCAATATTCCTAAATTTATAACCATAGATGAAAAATTAATACCCTTACAGTGGGACAAGTTGGTTTTGCTAGATTCAGCAGTTTTGAAAAACTGTAAAAAAGCAACAGCAAAAATTCTTACACGATTCTTGTTAGAAGTCGATATCTATGAAAATGAAAACGAAAAGTAGCTCCCAACCGGCAAAAAGGTTGCGAGCTACTTTACTTGCCTTATGAAATCTCATAATTGGCGATTGGTTCTGCATTTCATCAATACATTCTTGTTATTTTGTATTTTTTTCTTCTCACTCCGTTCAGCCTCACGACAAACCTCAATTGGGGATGCCGTAGTCCTACTGGCTTTGTACATTTGGGAGCAGTTAGACCTTTGTGCGATATTCTCATAAAAAAATGAATGGCTGTCGTAATTTAAAAATGATTGATCACTGTTATCAAACAAAAGGTTTAACAAACAATAAACAACGTGATCGATAATTTTATAAAAGTTACTTTCTATTTATATAATTTCCAATCATTAAAATAATGATATTGTCCCCTGTGGCGAGCGTATTCCCAAACAATCAACAATAAGGTTCCACCGCTGGAGGGTTGATTATAGATGCATTGATTGTTTGATTTACGGAATTTATTATCAACGGGAGCATTGAATCTCATTAAATAATATACGAGTACGTTCCACACGGTATCGTGATTGTCGCATTCAAAATTTTGATGGCATTTGTTGATTTCAGAAAACGTGTCCACAATAGTCATTCAAATTCGAAAAGAATTGCAAACAAAAACGAATGGGAATAATATGTTATCAGTTCATTGACACAGGGAATTGAATATTTTAATATCGTACTAGCGTAAGTATCCGGGGTTGCCAGGGGTTATGAATAGTTTAGAATAAAGTTTTGATGTGTTACCTCTACCCCTACCCCTACAACAACCCCCACCCTCTCCTACCCGTACCCCTCTACCCTACCCTACTACTGTACCCCTACCCCTACTTACCCTACCCCTACCCCCCTACCCCTGCCCCTACCCCACCCCTACCCCTACCCTACACACCTACTACCCTGCCACTATACTTTCACCTGTCCCTATCCCACACTATCCCTACACTACCCCAACCCCTACCTAACACTACTTTGCTAAAAACGAATAATACCTCATTTCGGTATATCTGTTAACAGTCTATTGACACTCTTAGCATACTTGATATGGTCCTTGCTCCGGATCAAGCTTTCAAACTTTAACTTTCTTTAAATATTATTTATGTCCATCGACAAGAATAACATCATAATATATTTTTTTTTTATTTTTTTATATAGGAATACCTCCCAAAGTCCCAACTGCTCCAAACCGTCTGGAGCCAGTGAGACAATGGCATCCCCAATTGGGGGAATGTTGTGAGGCTGAAGGTATTGGGGAGGAAGGAGAAGGGGAAGAGGAAGGTGGGGAAAATACCTGGCTATTCAGATCTGGTCACCAAACACGGCTAAAAGCCATTTCAAGCAACGTTTCAATTCTGAATGGTGGTCTTTCACCAGGGCGATACTGAGAGTATCTTCCACTCTGGAACGTGCGCAAATATACTATATATTATTTTTAAATGAATTAATTGTGAAACAACACAAATTAATTAAATAAAAATTACTTGCGCACGCCGGGATTTGAACCCGCGACCTTCGGATTCGTAGTCGAGAGCCTTACCCCTCGACCATGGAGGCCGTCATTTGTTGTATATCGACGGTTATGTCACAATTTATTTTAAATAAGAAATTAAAAATCAGATCTCTATATCTGAGATACTATCTAGAGTGCTCAAAAATTCGGGTAGAATCTTGCAGTTATGTATATAAGTATAAAGTGGTAGGCAAGGCAAAATTACTTGCTTACATTATCTGTAAACACAAAAATACAAAATTTCTCGAATCTCTTATTTTAACTTAATTTAACTTAACGCGACCTAAACATTGTTTGTAATTCCATTTTTTTTTATTTCCAAGTTATACACCGTTATTGGACGGTTTGCTTTTATTATTTTATTTTTGCTTTGTTATTTTTTTTGTCGACCCTCGTTCTGTTGTGTACATTATAAATAAAATAAAAGAACACATTCAGGCACGGTGTAATGTGAATACTCCCTTCTGTGCCGTGCCTGCCACTGTACGTGTCTGCACTGCACGGTGCCGGTAGATGAGAATAGACCTTTCGGCAGTCGTATGAAAATAAAATCTTACCTCACCTTTCGCGTAGGTTTACCTTAACGAACGGACTGCAATCTTTGGAGCGCCGACGGCAGGTGGGAATGCTGTCGTTGTTCTATAGGTATTTTATTGGAAGATGCTCCGAGGAACTAGCGTCATTGGTACTGGTGCATAGTCGGGAAAAACCTTAAACGGGCGCTCAACATTTGCACATGGTTGACATTTCAGTTATACAACTCGTTCTTGTGTCCAACAGCTCGGCTGTGGAATGATCTGTGTTTCCTCCATCCTACAACACGGGTCTCTTCAAGACCCAAGTTTACTCTTTCCTATCCTTTAAAAGACCCTCCACACAGCATCCCTAGAGATGATATAAGCCTTGAGAAAATTATTTCACTCAGGGTCTCCGGTGTGGAGTTACTGTAAAAACAAGGTACACATAAATCCCCCTGAATAAGATCAAAAGTAACTACGTAATCGAGGTGCAAACTGAAGTACGAATACAATATAATTAAAATTTGAAATTTGAACCATCCGGAGTTATAACTTTGGAGACCGAGAGAATATGGAGCCGGAGTGGGAGGATCGGGAAGGGAGAAGAAGGACCAAGTGTAAAGGAGAGAAGTTGGAAATTAGTAATTCTACTTGCTATGCTAATTTATGTATCTCCTAGAGATCTTGCGGACCCGCTTTGGTTAACTGTCTAAATTTTAACAGTTAATAGCCCTGGATTATTTGTCCACGTTGTTACTTTAGTAGGCTAATGTTACTAGGTACCTAATCTCCCTCCTTCGAAGATGACGGACACTAAAGGTTACAACTATCTGTGAGGATTTAATCACCGTTTTGAAGGAAATAGTTTCATTGACGAAATTACTCTAATTATCGGTTGGGCATTTGCAAAGAATACCCTAGATTTTAGAACTACCGTAAATTTCACTTAACTTAAAGTTATACGTTTAAAATAAGCGTGTCAATTCAATTTCCATGGAACATTTTATTTGAAATAACATTTATGGGGTTATAATTTAAATGAAAAATGTTATTTTAATTTAATTAAAAATATTAATATGAGTACATTCCTGAAGGAGGTTGAGTACAACCGAAACCGGTCGAATGCAGAAATATATATAAATAAAATAAAGTGGCTTAAAACAAAAACATTTTTCATTTAAATTATAATGTCAAGCCACCGAGTGATTGCTTCCTTCGATAAATTTTAGTTAATTTAAATATTATCGCTGTTAAAATTAACACTCATTACATTGAATTAAACAGAGTTTAATGATAACAATTTTTTTTATTTATTACGAAATGTGGCGAGGTTAATACAATCTCATTCACTCTATAGATTATATTGTACGAAGACCTCCGTGGTCGAACGGTTAAGTTCCTCGACTAAGAATCCCAGCGTGTGCAAATAGTTTGTTAATTCAAATGTAATGAATTTTTTTTAAACGTATTAGATACTCTCAGTATCGCTTTAATGAAAGACGTCCATCCAGAATTGAAACGTTTCTTTGTATTTAAGAAAATACGGCTGTTTGCTGTGCAGATTCGAATAGGCAGGTACCTTCTTCCCAACCTCTTTCTCATCCCTTTCCTTTCCCCACTCTCTTCAGCCTAATAACACACTACAATTGGGAATGCCCCAGTCGCACTGATTCCGGACAGTCGGAGCAATTGGGTATACACATACAAATATAAAGGAGAACATAAAGAAAGCTATTACAAACAGAAGTTGATACAGGTTGAAAATGACAAAGGAGTATGGACGATTATAAATGAGATAATGGACAAAAAAATATATAAAAACAATGAAATCAGCACTATTATTCATGATAATTCGAAAAAATGTTGCAAAGAGAACCCTTTAAAAGCTGCAAATATATTTAACGAATTCTTTGCAAATATAGGAGAAAATCTTGCCAATCTCATACACAAAGATCCAAATATAACAATTCCAGACTGTAATGTTGATGTTAAAAATAAAATGTCAACATTTCAACTCACCACAGAGGACGAAATAGTAACTATTATAAACGGCATGAAAGGAGGCTCTGCCCCAGGTTTTGATAGAATTACAATTAACATTTAAAAAAATATTAAAACAAAATTTCTAAACCGTTAATGCATATAATCAACACAAGTTTCCAATGCGGAGAATTTCCATGTAATTACAAACAAACTACCATAACTCCAATATTTAAGTCTGGTAATCCCGAAGATGTTAATAATTACCGTCCCATTTCAGTAATCTCAAATATTGCAAAAATTTTTGAAAAACTTGTAAAAAAAAGATTTAACCAGTTTATAAAATGTAATAGCATAACTAGTGATAAATTACAAAATTTACACGACCAATTCATATTTTCCTGCTATTGTACAACAATATTTCAAGTTATGATTTGATTAATTAAGCGATAATCACTCACCAAACACAAGAACCTTGTTTCTTTATGGCGAGGAATAGCTGTATTATATTTTTTGTTACACTATATGAATCATGTCTTATTTTTATATACTCTCTGTAAAAAAAATTATCATATTAAATAAAAAAAAAAATAAAAAAAAATAAAGTACAAATATTACGTCATTTGTCTCGGATAATAACCGAATACAAAAAAGTAAGAAACAAGATGTAAACAGATTAAAAAGCGATTTAAAGTACTCGTACGTATAAAAATAAAACACTTTTAGTGATCTGTGGTATTAGATTTACGGGGCCTATGTCTTTCTCCAGTTCCCGAACTTATTTATATTATTTAATATTTTTGTTTTTATTAATGTTTCCATTTTAGGGGTGAATAAACCCCCTGCGAAGAACTTAATTTTTTATTGTTGATTCAGAATGATTTTTCGTAATTTCAATGTCTCTTGGTAATCATCGTTGTTGAGTCATTTGTTATTCTGAACAACTGACCGAGAAGTTTCTCCGGGGGAACTAGGGAACTGGAGTCGGGGACGGTTCCACGGGACACTTAGTCGATTGGCATTCTGGTATCGCGCGGCAACCAAGTTGCTTAATTTATTTTAACAGCCAAACATCACTAGTATCCTGCCACCCTTCGGGACACGAATACCATTGGCGTGCATTGCTCTACGACGTATGATGTCCCATATAAATAAAAAAATCAGATATTAATCCGAGACACTGTCTAGTTTTCAATTGTGTTCCTTATTAACTTTGTAATCATTATAAAGATAGCTGCCAATAATATGGGTTAAAAAATAGAGAATAATATTGACAAATCTTGAATTTGAGATATGATATCATTAGCTAAGTTGGTTAAGCGGTTGCCCGGATAGGCAGAGGTCCTGGGTTCGAGTCCCAGATGCGACTGAAATCTTTTTATTTTCTGTCTTTTTTTCCGTTTTCATGTTTCATTTAGGTTATGTTAATATTATTTTTTACAATGATTAAATTTTAATATATTGTTATTGTGAAGTTTCGATACTCCCACCATCCAGGAGACTCCGTGACGAACCTTGCGCCGGTTAGCATTGTATTTATTTATTTATTTATTTATTTATTCATTCATTAACGCCCAAAAGGGCTTTTACATATTTAACATTTATTTATTTGATTATGTGTACAGAACTTAAAAGAAAAAAAATAACATGATGCATAGTTGGTATATAAGTGTAACATATTTATGACATAGAAAGAAAAAAAGAAGAACAAGTTTTTGGATTGTAGATGAGTATAAAGATAATATATATATATATAAAACATAATAATTAAACAATAGCTCTTATACGATGCTCTTATAATTGTTGCAACATAAAAATATCGTTCAGGTATCTTTTAAATATGGGTAAACTTATATTAAATATATCTATAGCAGAGGTGAATTTATTTCCAAGTATAAGTAGATGAGAAATGGGTGCATGCATTTGGTAGTTTGTCCCAGAATTATTGTTACAGAATAACATATTTTGCCGAGTTTGTCGATGAGGTACTTTGAAATTGATTAGTTGCAGGAGTTCACAACAGTCTAATAAGGAATAAATAATTTTAAATAAAAAGTTAAGTCTGTTATTTTTCTTCTGTTTTCTAAAGTATGTATTTTGAGTGTATTTAGCAAGAATGTATAGTTTATGTGTTGTATTGGTATGTGTAGTTTGAAGTTAATAAAACGTAAAAATTTGCGCTGCACGCGTTCAATATTTTTTTTATGAATGATATAGTATGGGGACCACACTATTGAATTGTATTCTAATATGCTGCGCACTAATGACAAATATACGATTTTTATAACTTCCAGCGAATCAAAGTCTTTGATAGTTCTAATTATAAATCCCAGTGTCTTCATACCTTTATTAGTTATTTGTTGTATATGATTTACAAAATTTAATTGTGTATCAAACAAAACTCCGAGATCACTAATTTCGTTGACTTTTTCCAAGATTTTGTTATCTATAGCGTAGTTAAATGATAAGGGGTTTTGATTCGACAAAATGTCAGTGTCTTGCATTTATCAACGTTGAGAAATAAGTTATTAGCGATACACCAATTATGTAATTTATCGATGTTTAACTGTAAGATTATGCAGTCGCTAATATTGGATATTTCTTTGTATAGTTTAATATCATCGGCAAAAAGTAGAACTTCTACATCGTCGAAACAGGTTATTATGTCATTAATGAATATTAGGAATAGAATGGGACCGAGATGACTTCCTTGCGGCAGACCACTTGTTGCATTAAGTACCTTAGATTTTAAAGACTTAATTTTGACGAACAAGATTCTGTTAGATAAGTAACTTGAGAACCAATCCAACATGTTGCCTCTCAGTCCTAGTGCATATAATTTTCTAATTAATAATTTATGGGATACTTTATCGAAAGCTTTTGAAAAGTCTATATAGATACTGTCAACTTGTTTTTTATTCGTGAAGGATTCCGTAATATAGTTTTGGTAAAGTAATAGATTAGTAGTAGTTGATCTTCCACTGACGAACCCGTTTGTAATTATTTGTAAAAAAAAACGCGACTGAGTACCAGTGCATCTTTCATTTCAAACAGAACCCTACCTTCCAGACGAATTGTATTTGGATTGTAATATTTGATATTGTCAACCGACAACAGTATTAACTTCCAAATTATCTTTTATAATCTGTTGAGCGCATTCTATTCTTAGTAAAGCCTATTCAAAATATTGTTAGTTGACAAATCCGGCAAGCAAGATCTCATAGAAAATATTATCAGTATCTGACACAATGACCCAGAGTTGCCAGAATCCATAAGAAAATCAATAATTATAATGCGACGGCGTTTTAGCCAATAAAAGCTATTTCACAAAATATGAAACGTTGTGATTTTTTCTTTTTTTTTATGAATCAATTACATTTTAATGAAAAATATGATTTTATTTTTTAATTTTTTATTTTTTTATTTTTATTTTTTTATTTTTTTATTTTTTCGAAGGAAGCAAACACTTTGGGGTGTGACATTATATATTAAATGAAAAACACAATTTGTAAAACACCACTTTTATTGAATTAATAACCGTCGCCAACCAGGTTTCGCTTCACCGAAGCTTCGTCAGGGCTTATTATTAACTGTTAATAATAAGCCTGACCCTCGATGGCAAAACCTGGTTAACGGCGGTAATAATGGTGTTTAAGTGTGTTTTTTCATTCGAAAAAATATGATCTTTGTTGCACTCTGTTATCAATTTTGCTTTAAAAAGCATCCAACCGGTAATTCCAAAAAAAATCTTTTCGCTCATTGATGTCCACTCACTGGATATTCTAAATATGGATATGAAACAGGGTATAACGTTTTTATTTTAAATCATTCAGTTGGAATTAATGTTGTAAGTGATTAAGTACCTTCCTACCCTTATGTAATATTGTTACATTATTTTATGAGTTCCTTCTGCAGGCCATTAAAAAAGGTCATTAAATAATTGGGGAATGAACTTATGGAATCGAAATTCCTCAGCGGTCAAAAATGCCTTAATTTTTTGTCATTAGGTGGCGGTAATAGTGCGTCTTTGTGGATTTACGTTCTTACGAAAATATAAGGTCAAACATGCGTTACTAGGTTCCGCGATGAATGTAAACAATCGAAAATCGGAGGTATAAAGTGTAAAAAAAAACAAATAGTAAAAAAGGTGTGGCTTGTTTACAGAATTTTCTATTTTGGTAGAGTATTTAGTTTGATCCTTTTTTATAAAAGTTTCTTCATTTACTTACCTTTGTAAAATCGAATTAGATTCGGACTAGAGACGGTCGAGCATTTTGGGTTTCGTTATACACGGTTTTCGTAAACTCTTAGTGTAAGTGGGAAACTGGTGAATCTACCTCGCATTTGGAGTCGGTTTGTAGAAAAAGTTTTTTGATTAAGTTTTCATTTTCGGGATCGAAGATTGAATTTTGGTTATTTTACTAAAATGAATAAAAATATAATATGTAAGCGATTGGGGAAATGGTAATAAAAGAAAGTTTCTTAGCGCACATTATTTATTTTTTCCGTTCCATATTACTGGTACAACATACAGGTACCTACTTATGGCAGCACTAGCAGTGGTTGCAAGACCGCAGAAAACTATGATAAAAAAGCAGCGAGTCTCACTCTTTGTTATTTAAAAAACATATTTGTTTATTTATACGTCTAAAAAGGCTTTTACGCATTAAAACATGAATATTCATACCAGAATATCTGTTTTATATATTAAATATAATAATTTATGTAGATTTTATTATAAAGTAGGTACAACATGTCGGTAGATGCAATTATAAACTAAGTCTAAGGGGACGGCAGAATTTTTGTCTGTAATTGGTGATAATTACTTCAAGCAGAGATGTAACAGCTGGCGGCTGGATCTGAAATAAACATAAAGCTAAACACAAGCTGCTAAACAAAGTTTTTTTATGCATTGTAGAAAACAAATATAGAGTTAACTTACCTTGGAGCTGTGATAGATCAGGAGCGTGTTGAGCCTAGAGGACAGAAAACAGAGAGAAGGAGCGAATAACATCGTAAAAATGAACGGATCTCCACACTAGTGACAATTCTGGTAAAAATGAACGGATCTCCACACTAGTGACAATTCTCGTAAAAATGAACGGATCTCCAAACTAGTGACAATTCTCGTAAAAATGAAAGGATCTCCACACTAGTGACAATTCTCGTAAAAATGAACGGATCTCCAAACTGTTGAGCTGCTCCTGGTAAAAAATGAACGGATTCCGCTACTCAGTGACAATTTCTCGTAAAATGAAACGGATCTCCACACTAGTGACAATTCTCGTAAAAAATGAACGGATCTCCAATAATTAGTGACAATTCTCGTAAAATGAACGGATCTCCACACTAGTGAGCAAATTCTCGTAAAAATGAACGGATCTCCATTAATTAGTGGACAACGGCAAAATGAACGGATCTCTCACACTAGCACACCTCGCAAAATGAACGGATCTCCACACTAGTGACAATTTGGTAAAATGAACGATCTCCACACTAGTGACAATTTCAAAAATGAACGGATCTCCACACTAGTGACAATTCTCGTAAAAATGAACGCATCTCCACACTAGTGACAATTCTCGTCAAAATGAACGGATCTCCACACTAGTGACAATTCTCGTCAAAATGAACGGATCTCCACACTAGTGACGATTCTCGTAAAAATGAACGGATCTCCACACTAGTGACAATTCTCGTAAAAATGAACGGATCTCCACACTAGTGACAATTCTCGTAAAAATGAACGGATCTCCACACTAGTGACAATTCTCGTAAAAATGAACGGATCTCCACACTACTGACAATTCTCGTAAAAATTAGGAAATCTAAGACTCAACAGAGAACCCAAGCTAGGAATTGCAGAAAATCGATAATGGGGCTCTGCTATACGTAACATAAATACGTTTTTCCATCTATTTCCATGTTTAAACTATTTAAATTAATAATTACAAAATGACCATTAGGCACAACCAAAAGGTAAAAAAAGCGGTAGCCTCGGATAGGCAGAGGTCCTCGGTTCAAGTCCCAAATGCGACTGAAATCTTTTTATTTTCTGTCGTTTTTTTCCGTTTTCATGTTTCATTTAGGTTATGTTAATATTATTTTCTACAATAATTAAAAAATTGTACATTTTGTTCACTTAAAAAATAACGGAATAGACTTTGCTGAAAAATCAGTACAAAAACAAAAACAAAACTGAAGAAAGATCGCAAACTTACGAAAGTTAAGATTGTATGACTCGTTGGACGATGCGGTAATGATAATGCGCTTATAAACAGAAAAACGTTCCGACTGTCAGAGGTACATGTAAGTTATAAATTTTACGTATGTATTGAGAATTGTAAGTTAAATTAACGACAACAACAAAAAACAGGAAGGCACTTGTACGAATTGCGATTGTTCACTTCCACAAAAAGTATTTTTTATCTGTCCCAAATACCATGTAGGTAGAGTTAATTGATATTTTGTTTGGAAGTTTTATTTACTATGTACTTTTGCTATTTTTGATTTATTAAATTCGCTACCGGTTTCGACACAACCGTGCCATTAACTAGCGTTCTAGTGAATGCCGAAAAAATACAAGAAATAGTTCATTGACTTAATTTTAAAAAGTAAGGATTTAAAAAAAAAAAAGTGTTTTTGTTTGATTACCAAACACCGCATACCCACAGCAACCGAACGATTCGGCAGTGATTTTGAAAAAGTGAAAAATTGGCTAATTATTAGTTTACATAACCTTTCAAACGTTTTTTTTTACCATTATATTATTATGGAACTGTGTACAAACCAACACCAGTAAAATACCATTAATAAATACACAAAAACGGCCAAAATATTTTTTTCCCTTTCCCAAACGCCTTGTCCACTTAATTTGAAAAGAAACAGATCGATGAAAGAACGTTCACCAAATTTCAGTAAATACAAATTAGACGAACGACTGCTTAGCCATTTTCATACAAAACTTAATTTTGGATTTGAGGCCAAAATATTCACCTAAACCTAATGATTTTTTTTCACGAAAAAGTGTAGTAAATATCTAATACGGGTTAGAAGTAATTTATTTTATTTTTTTTTATTTTACATCATTAAATATAAGCCATTATAGGAATCGATTTTTCGCAATTTTAGAGGCATCTTTAACAATTATTTGGGGACTAACGGCGATTTAAAAACAAAAATTTTGCCCGTCTACTTTGAAAATATAATGTAATAAAAACAAAAAAATATATATAAAAATATTAAATTTAGCATTACGGTGAGCTTAAAAAAAATGCAAAATAAAAATACATACAAAATAATTTTTTTTACGAAGGTATGCATCAGAATACGATTAAATTTGAGGAGTAAAAAAGATTTATTAACAAACTATCGTGATTTAATCATTAGAAAAAAAAAAACATAATTAAATTTAAATGTGAAATCGTAAGTAGGTGCCTACCTAATAACTCATTATTTAAATTTGGGGAATGATGAAGGGAAAAAAATCAACTAGCAATTGGCAAGCATAAAATCTTAGAGTAATAATATATTGTTAGTCTAAACATAAAATCATGATTTAACATTTGAAAACAGTAATATAATTTAATCGCCTCCACCGGGGGCAACGGGTACGTGAACTTTTCACGCATTCCATAATTTCATGTTTTAGTTTATGATTACCTTACGATTTAGGTTAAGTTAGGTAATATCTGGTTTGGTAACGCTAGGTTTGATTTGTTTTGGTTAGGTTAGGTTAGGTTAGGTTAGATTAGGTTAGATTAGGTTTGTTTAGGGTATCATATCGCAACGGGTACGTGAACTTTTCACGCATTCCATAATTTCATGTTATAGTTTATGATTACCTTACGATTTAGGTTAAGTTAGGTAATATCTGGTTTGGTAACGCTAGGTTTGATTTGGTTTTTTGGTTAGGTTAGGTTAGGTTAGGTTAGATTAGGTTAGATTAGGTTTGTTTAGGGTACGTAAGGTTAGTATAGGTTGGACTAAGTAAGGTTAGGTGCGATCGTACTTACTGAAATATGTGTGTAAATTAAATTAATTAAATATTATAACAAAAATTTTATATCGTTGGTGCAAAATTTAGATTTAAATTAGAAATTAAAGTATTGCAACCATAAAGTTATAAATTTACATTTGGGAAAAATAATAAACATAATTCACCTCCTTTGGGTGCAACGGGCAAAACGCGAGTTTGACATTATTTGTTTTGTCGGAAATATGGCGGATGTAAAATGTTAACATGTTCAATCATTTTCATAGTACTTCAGTCTTGTGTTCGTTATATTACTAAGGATATTGTAATTTATTTTTAACTAGCTGATGTGTACCCGGCCTTGCTCGGGATTTGGAATAAAGTTATGAAGTTGTGAATTCTTGCTTGTCATTATGGTGCCATAATTGATTTGACAGCGAAAGTAACTATCCCCAAAATAAAGGAACATTCATTTGAATATTTTTATTTCATTCCAAACGTTTATATTTTAAAAATATATCTAAATCATAAAGTTCTTAAGTAGGTATGTACTTGTGTTTTCCATTTTGAAAATATTCTACCCAAAAAAACCTTCTTCTTTTGAATATGCAATAATAATAACAAAGTATTTATACAGCGCAGTTTTGTGTTATTTCACTTCAAGTACGCAATCTGTGGCTAACCAGAGTATACTGTCTATCGGCTAACCTAAATAAAAAATGGCGGGTTCAATGTTTTTCGTACTAATTTTAAAACGTTATAACAACAGTTTTACATATTTGATTTCATTCAAACTACTTTTTAAACCTTCCCGGTAATAATAAAAACAAACTGTGCTATTTTAAGCGAAACCGGTACAATGATTTTCGATAACATCGAGGACAAACAAACAAAGTTACAAACATACATTGATTTTTATTATATTATATATTATCCATTAGCTTTAACCAGGTTTTCACGAGGTGATCCAACGGTTTGAATCCTACCATCTTTGGGGATATCAAAAGAGTCTTCAAAGGGCGGCGGGGAGGGGAATACTTGTATACCTGGATTTGATATTGCAGAAAGCCAGCAAACACAAAAGCTGTCAAAAATAAGTCGTTCCTAGCCAAGCGGATGAACACAGAATTTAGTAGTATAAATATAAAAATTCGGAATGAATTTGACGTGTTAACAAGTGTGCACCGGTGCTAATGCTCTATGGAACACCTCCCGATGAAATGCTGGTAAAAAAAATAGCGATCACAAAGTTCTTCTGTAGATTAACTGTTTGCAACAAAATGCAAATTAATTTTTGTGAAGTTGTAACACAATTTTATAAGATTCCTTTATCTTGAAAATTTACAACACTCACACCATTAGCAATTCTCGCAATATTTTCGAAGGGATCGAATCGGTGTACTCTTTTCTATTGTGTAGTATTAGTGAGGACGACGTTTAGTTATTACATGAAACCGTTTCGATCGACAGTGATGTTATGAGTAACAGGAAGAGGTTATGATGCACAGACAACAATACAGAGCAGTACATAAACAATATAGAAGAATATAGTAATATAAACAAGTACATAAACAAAATGGGTTGGTAGAGTTATACCAACAAACTCCATTATTATAAATAAAATTCATGACTATTTACCTACTACTTGTACTAATGAATTCGGATTCCCATTAATTCTTTTCGTATTCATATTTATTCCATTCTAAATCCAAGAAACCATTAGAATGGTTTCTTGGATTTGTCTAAAACTGGATAAATCTAAGGAATTCATAAATTAACAGAGAGAGATATTAATTTATTCGTATTAAAGGCATGAATTCAAGTTATTTTATTAATACTTCCAAAATATCAAACATTTTAAAGCCTCGTTGATGTTGTAGGTTCAATAATATTAATTGTGATTTAGAAGTAGGCGTTTATTATATTCACCTGTTTTTTTCGTTTAGATAAAATAAGTAATTTTCTTTGTGGCAGGACGGGTTTCTTTTTGGCCCTAGACCAAAAAGTTCAAATTCGAAACTAAATTAATTTTTTATGTCTGAAATTTTTTCATATTATACATTGTACTTTGCCCCCTCGTACCATAGAGGAAACATTTCACCTTGTAACTGCCAAAAAAGACAGGACGCGATTTGTTAGCCATATGTGTAACCGGGTAATAAATATGATTAATTTTTATTTAATTTCATTGCCGGCAACCCCGGTGGAATTATTCCTTTCACATATTTGTTATCTACTTCAATTGACAATGCATGGTCTTGAGAATAAAACCACGACCATATGTTTTCGTTATCATAAAAATAATAGAAAAGGAACATGGATATTTTATAAGTCTATTAGTGACATGAATAATTCCCATTAACTTATTATTTCATGGAAATATCCCACGGATTATCCGAGAACGGCATAAAGATGAGCATATGCCAGAAGCACCCAAGTGGATTCATATTTTTTGTGGCATTTAATAATCCCTTCACGCGGTTTCCGAGCTGATTTCCTCGTGAAGAAGTTGAATTTTTACATTATATATTGTGAATTCTAATAAGTATGTTTGATGCAATGAAAGGAAAACTTGGGCTTGAGTTTTCGGGGTATAAAAGAAAACTCAATTTCAATTTCAAGTTTCTCAATGGCCGGTTGGCACAAGAAATAATCCTATATCACCGATACGTGTAGTTGAAGAACTTTCTGGTACACGAGGTTAATATTTACAATATTTCATGTTTTTTGTTGTAAATAATATCTTAGACCCGTAATATTTCACAATGAGGAATTCCCATTACTTTAAAAAAAAATTTCAACTTCTTCGGTTGAAGATTGAATCGACAATTGTGTCCGTTCGTTCTCACCCCTTATCGAAATTCTTGACTCCCGGATTGTATTCATTGTAAATTTGTGGTGGGAACTCAATATCATATATTATTTTGTGATTCTTTGAACAATAAGGTAATGTATCTACCTTTTCACAAAGTGTCAATTTGCCGAACGATTACACTTTTTTTTTTAATTAAAGGAGTATGAAAATTCTCCTTTAGCTTTCTCCGAACTTTCAATAGGTGCCTAAGTACACTCTTGAAGGGAGAAATCCATAATCAATTGGTGTCAGGAATCCAATCAGAAGAATGTGTGAGTTATTCAATCAAAATCAAAATCTGACGGATTCTGACATATTCTTTGATACATGCAGTGCTTTTAAGTTATAGAAGTAGTTTTCATATAAAATATATTAAATATTAAAAAAAAACAAGCTTCAACGAACAGTGTTTGGACATTGTGTACTTTTTTATTGTTTCCATGCATAACAATATTTTTAATTTAATCATTATTTTTTCACTTTAAATTCTTGTAAATATTATTTCTATAGTTTATTTACCTTCTGTTATTTTATTTAGACATTGTGCACCTTTTCAATTTTTTTTTCTGTGTAACACAATCTTGAATTCTTTAACTTTAGTCAGTTTTTTATTCTTTAACTTTAGTGAGTTTTTTAGTCTAAATATTATTTTAAAAAATTTATTTATCTGTATCATATTAATCAGTGAGAAATAGTTAGGATACCGGCGAGTTCTCCAGATATTGTTTATTGTTTTTATATTACTGTCTGTATCTGAATTTTCTCTTTAAATAAACAAAAATAGAAATAACAATTGTGTAGGTACCCACTATCAAAATTAAAAAATCAATTATTTGGAACGTTTACATGCCCTTAAACCAAAAACCAGAAACTTTCTTTAGTCCAATTTTTTTAATATATTTTTTTATATGAATACCGCACAAGAGTCCCAACTGCTCCCAACCGTCTGGAGCCAGTGAGACTATGGCATTCCCAATTGGGGAATGTTGTGATGCTGAAGGTATTGGGGAGGGGAAGGAGAAGGGAAGAGGAAGGTGGGGAAATACCTGGCTATTCAGATCTGGTCACCAAACACAGCTAAAAGCCATTTCAAGCAAGTTTCAATTCTGAATGGTGGTCTTTCACCAGGGCGATACTGAGAGTATCTTCCACTCTGGAACGTGCGCAAATATACTATATATTATTTTGAAATTAATTAATTGTGAAACAGCACAAATTAATTAAATAAAATTTACTTGCGCACGCCGGGATTTGAACCCGCGACCTTCGGATTCGTAGTCGAGAGCCTTACCCCTCGACCATGGAGGCCGTCGTTGTTGCAAACATCGTTTTTTAAATAAGCTATGTACCTATGTTATTATTTGGGAGGTAAATTCCCCGAATTCCTCTCTCCAGAGACTCGATTTCTATAAATTCAGTACTGACTTTTTTGATTGCTAAACCGTATATTTAAAAATAACATACTTTTTACCATCTTTTTTAACGTAATTTTATAATTAACTAACATTCATTTATCGATTCATATAAATATATATGTTATTCTGAGTCTTGACATGACCCGATTCAAGTAATTGATTAATTTGATGGTGCCATGTCTCCCTTGGGCGCCCCCGAATTCTTTTTATCTTTAATTCGGAGTCATATATTCTCTTTACACTCCTTTCTTCGTTCATTACCTCTAAATGTCAAAACTATCTAAGCTTCCCTTTCTTAATATTAACCATTGCCTTGCATTATTTCCGGATCTTCTCATTTTTACCACCGTCATACATAGTTTTATCACCCATACTCCCCAGGGATCTCATTTCTACAGCATTCAGTCCACTTTCGTCTAATTTTATAGATACGTTTAATATAATTGCTCAACGAGTCGCTGCAAGTGGCGCAACATTGCTTCAGAACAGAGACAACGTAATTTCTGGTTTGAAAAAAAAGAGTATTTTGAATGACCATTGCAGTTGTAACGAGGAGACAAATACATGCTTTCACTGACCCGTTAGACACTTTGTGAAAAATATTGAAATTCGTAAAGAATGCAAGGCTGATGTAAGCGCAATGAGTAAGATTAAGAAAGGGACGCTCGGATGGTTTGGGCATGTGGAGCGAATGAACGAAGAAAGGAGTGTAAGAAGAATGTATGACGCGAATGTGAATGGAAGAAGCCGGGGACGCCCGAGGAAAACATGGCACGATCAAGTGAATCAAATACTTGAGTCGGGCCATGTCAGAAGTCGGAATAATAGAAGAGAATGTATGAGATCATGTATGAATGTGAGTAATGCAAGAAGTATATGCCAATATCGAGTTGTTTGGCGGTCTGTCCTCTCTGCCTACCCCTGCAGGGAAACAGCGTGATGGTTAGTAGTAGTTAGACCCTTCTTACTAACAGCGTCAGAGCCAGCTTAGGATGGATTTATCAATGGCCATTCGAGGGAAAACAGAGCAGTTAAGTCAGTGTACGAAGTCAAGTAACCCGTTGCAGTAACAGGCACTCGAGAGACCAATACAACACTTCACGGCTAACTTGCTGGCCGACCCGAAGAAGTTGGGAGAGAAGGATTGGTGTCAATGAAAGCAATCAATCGGTGGAAGTGGAATAGCATCATTTAACGAACCAAACCTCTAAGTTACTGCGAATGACGGCCGTAGATTCATGTTTTTAAAATCAATTTTACTATGTAGACCAAAGATGAGCTCAAGTCATTAATAAAGATTGATATATGTTGAATTAAATTTATCATCATTAGCTACATATTATCATTACTATTTAAATACTCAGCTAAGTCAAAGCTTTATGTGAAACTTTTATTCAAAAAATCTTTTCAATTAATAAAATTGAAAGACATTATAATTACTTCGAACGATTGATAACTTTGTGGCGTCATTATTAATTAAATAATTAAGAATTTACTTTGCTTACACCACTTTTAGAAAAATAAATATCTCTACATGTATATAATATATGTATTCATATATTCGTGAGGATGACACCATTGCTATCGAAACTTGTAGAGAAATTTATTTTTATAAAAGTGGTGTAAACAAAGTACATTTCTAATTATTTAAATACATTATTATAAATTTGACGCACATTAGATGGTAAAAATATTGATCATTAACCGTGAATGACTTAATATGATAATTTGACCATAAATATCACTCATTTGCAGTGGCGGCTGGTAGTCTAAATCATTAAAGCGATTTAAAATAAAAGAAGGCTTTCTGGGAGTAGAATTTTTTCATCTTCGTCAAATACTCGTAGTATACATTATTATGGGTCACTTCATTTCAAAAGTTGGTTTGGAGAGGTAGATGTTAGACATTCAAAAAATTGTTTCCAGATAGGACACAAAAATAACTAAACAAGGGGATAACATTTGAAAAAAATGTTTTTCTTATAATGCAATATGACAAAAAAGTCGTAATAAAATTGTATTCTGTCACGAATTAACTGTTTCAAAATGAAATATAACGTAATATTTTAAATGCTGATACAATATTAATAGCATTCACACAATGAAATAGAAAAAAATACAGAAAAGAAGAGAAAAATATTAGTCCTATTGCTACGCACCGAAATAGCGAATTTCGGTTTTGACACCGTTTCAAATCGTATTTATGTTGAATGAAATATCCCATAGGTTTTTAGTTCCATATTGGTGGATTTTTTTTACTATGAAGTCGTGATGCACTGTTTAGGAATGCGTGCTAGCAAATGCTATGGAGCACTGGCGCGCTGTTCAAACTGTAGTAATATTATAATCCATTGCTCATTGGGACTTTTTACGAGCTAATAATTTACTCCGTGTTTACTACTGTATCACCATTACATTATGTACCATAATAAAATATATAAAAGCCATTATGGGCGTATGTAATAAATAAGTAAATTGGTTTCGACTATTCGACGATTTTCAAATATCTTAGTTTATCTAGAGTACCCGAGTTAAAACAAATACATGAATTTAAAAGTATTTTTATCTGTTTATTAATCATTTACATCTACTCCTATTTTTCTAAAAGCCAATATTTTCGGCTTTAAAAAACATTGTCTAGAATTAAAAGAAGCTTAGTAAAACGAATTTCACTAATGGGCTTGTATTTCTCGAGAAAGGTTCTGTTTTTTCGGTTAGCAGCTAATGGATTTGAATTTTAAATTGATTTCCCATTGGTAATTTGGTTTTTAAAGGTTAATGCGTGAAAATAACAGGAACACTTACTTTTACGCATTTTTCCATAGGGGGTATCAAGAGAGGATGGAATGCTGCATAACTTTGTCTTGGCACAGACGACTACACTATTCAATCCTTCATTAATTGATTCTCCTACGCTAACCCTTTTTTAAATATTATTATCAACTTTCTCTTCTCCTGTAAACATCGTTCGGATTGGTAGATGATCTTAGTATCGCCCCGGTGAAAGACCAGCATTGAGAATCGAAACATTGCTTGGTACGATTTTAGCCGTGTTTGGTGCCTCTTCTCCATCTCCTTCCTTTCCCCGCCCTTCACTCGCACAGCATACAGGATTGGGGTTGCCATAGTCCCACTGGCCGATAGTGAGCAGTTGGGACTCTTGTTCGGAATTCACGTATAAAAGTACAATTATATTACGTGGTATATTGTTCCTCTCTTTCAAATGCTTCTCGTTCGAGACTTGTCATACAATCATTATGCATGCATGGTTTTATCCTAGACACGGTAGGTACTGCAAAACTTCCGTACTGTTTGCATATCATTATTATTGTGGCCGGACAATATTATAAATCCTCGCAAAGTAATAAAATTACTTCAGACGCACATTGTATAATACGTGCATTGTACAATTGCACGTGTTTTCAAAAATATGTTTAATATCTTTAAATAATCAAATGAATATTTTCTTAATTTCCTTTCCCGTTTGCGGCCCTGGAGTGCTATCCAATTTGTTAACCCCATGTATTTCCACATGTACTGTCTTAAAACTGTATTGTTGTCCAGGATTATTATTTTGATGATTTAATAATTTCAATACCATTTTAGCATTAGTTTTGAAATTCTGTTTTACGTTTATTACGCTTTCGAAAAAATGTTCAATTTTTTTTGGAAAAAGAAAACTGTGTCATGTTTTCAAATATTGAATATAATTCTGCACAGAAATGTCAACCAGTCTTTCGGACATTGAATGTATCTGACAAAAAACATAGCATACATTTTCTTAATCTGTACAAGTTTTATGATATTTTTTTCACTAAATTGTGGAATGCTAAACATTTTTTTTGGATTTTTCTTCCTTTTTTAGCCTTATGCTAGTTATTGAGAAAAAAACTGACATTGATCCAGTTCTGCCATCGATAAAAAACAGAGTTTACTGGAGATCGAGATATCGTGGTTTAAAGTAATTCTTGTACCATTTAATGAGGTTTAAATGAAATTATTGATTCTTACCGGTTAATTAGCCAACCCAGGGACAATAAACAGCTTCTTCCTTTCTCTCGTAAAATTAATTATGAACAGATAGGGATTATTTCCTTCAGTCCTTCCTTTTTGTTCTCTTCTTGTTACTTGTTTTCCTCTCATTACTTCTCAGCTATTCGCGCAGCTGCATCTCGGACGCGCTCCCCGGTCGTACTTTTTATACATTAAAACTCGGCTAATTACTTGAATATCACTATTGGTTTCAGACAGGCGTATTTTGGCAAGTCTACTACAGTACAATAAAATCCACAACATTCAATTTTTTCAAATTTCTAGACCACAATACCGCCTTACAGCGTTCATAGAAAAATTATTCATTACTCTGAATTTTTTAAATCGCATGGCACTAAATTTACGTACATTATGTGCCTTTAACTACTAGTACAACATCAACGCAGTGGCTTAACCTACGATATCCTCGTATGAAAACGGAACAGGGGGCGTGCCGTCATTAATCTCCCACAGAACTCTTTATACTGCACCACTTCCGTTTCCACCGGAAGCGCCGACAAATGGCGGACAGCGATTTGCACCACGAAGCCTTTAGCTTAATGTCCCAGGAACGAAACGGCTTAGAAGATCCTCTGTTGAAACATCTTCGGGGGTCTCGGCCTCGTGTGTCGAATAATCATTTGTCTGCGAGGGTTGATCGGGGGGGTTGATTTATCGTGAGCAACCCTGATGTAAGTAATATCCCAAGAGTCACCGGTTCAAGCCGAGGATTCTATTGGCGAACTATTTAATACTCCATAAAATAGAACGGAACGTGTTAAAGGATTTTTAGAACACTTTTAGAGAAAGGATTTGTTTCATATTTTGAGGAGGGTATTTAATTAACTTGAATTTAATTATCATATACAATATATTTTTCCAATATGAGATTAGCTCACGTAGCCCGGAAAAGATTTTTATTATAAGGCATTAACGAAAATACGTTAGAAATTAAAATACAGAAATCGTTAGAAATTTTAGAGCAATTTATTTGTCACGGAAGACGCTTCAAAAAGATTCAAACCATTCGAAATTTTCGCGCCATGTTGCATCGCGTCGTCGGAGCGTATATATAGGTAGCTGGTAATCCTCGATTTATTTGCGATTTATAAGGAATTAATCATATTTGTACTTTTAATACATAATACTCCTACAATAATTTTGTCACTGGTTGAATTTGAAGCCATCAAAGATAATATTGTCTATGATATGAGCGTTATTGCAATTCATGTTTTTGTTCGCTCTAAAGCATTTTGGGTATTTGCTTCAGAAAGGCAATTTGTTCCATTCTTTTTTGCAAGAGTAAACTTGAATGAATTGTGATAGACTGTGACAATAGTGTTGAAAGCTTTGCAAGTTTTAACATTTGTTTCGGTGAAATAAAAAATATAATATCGTTGGCTTTTATTGTTGCGGTTCAAATGTCAATGTGGAAAAATAAATAAATAGATAATATTTTTCAGCAAGCTGATAAATGTATCAATTGTCAAAATTTTTAAGGTTTAGTGTTCTTTATTGTATGAAAAAATAAAATTGTTCAATAATAATATTATTATAATAACGTACTCCCACAAGTCAGTTCCGGATTATTTTCCCTTTATTCTACAGTTTTTTAAACGTGAATACCGCACAAGACTGACTATTTCCAACTGTCTGGAGCCAGTTGGAGTAATTCCCAATTGGGGAATGCTGTGGGTGTGAAAGGGAAGGAGATAAAGAAGAGAAATGTTTGGAAGTAATAAACTTTTTATTGTTTAAAAACTAAGTTTTGAAGTACAGTGCGCAGAGCGATGCGTGATAAATACGCGTCCGTGTGCGAACATCTTGTGTGGTCCATGGCAATATAATATATCAGAGGCATACCAGTAAGCATAATTTGATATTTTATTTTTATACTGTCCTGACTTATCAACTTTTTTGGCTCTGTTGAGAAGGGACGAACGAATAAGGATCTTCAGTACAATAAAAAAAAATGTTATCATTAATTACGTTCAAATTTAAATACCAGTACGTTTCTACTAAAGTGCGCCAAAATTCTGCAAATCTATGGCCGGTCGGTTTTGATCAGTTTTGAGGTTAAAATGTCAAATGTCAAAACAAGGATGAGTTTTATATTCTATTCATAGTAAATCTTAACTAAACATAAGTGTGAAAATTATGTACCTTTTTAGAAACTTTAACTCAAAGAATAATAATAGCATTTGCTCACGAATACTTCCTTTAATTAATAATAGTTTTTTTTATATTGCACAACAATTATATAGTTTAAAGTCACTCAAATTAAGTTTAAATTTCGCTAAAACTAAAAAAAACACGTAGTTAAAATGCGAAAAAAAAAATCGAAAATTAAATTTTCCATACTAATCCAAAAACAGAATGCGCACGTGACGTCAAATGTTCCAAATGGAATGGTACCAATATAACAGGTTGGTTTGATGAGATGATTTTTTACTCACCTTTAAATAACGATTTATAAATTCTACGTATAATTTATACACGTACACGTTATATATTTAGAATCGGCGTTTGCTGGTCTATATTTATATATGTTTTTAAAGCCATTATATGTTTCCCTGGACATCCTTATTCTTCAAATATGTCTCATTTTAAAATGAGCATTTGCTTTCGAGAAATTATTGTTTTACGGCCATATTCTACGCATCGTGTAATGTGTATACTGCCGTCTTAAGCAAAAAATGAAGCTATTTGTAATTTCACGTTTATTAACCGAATATAATAAAAAATAGACTTGAAATGAATCTTTTAAATAATGTTTTCTAATTTTAAAATGCCATTATTTGCAATGTAAAACAATATAAAACCCAAAATATTAATAAAAATACTTATATATTTCTTTTTAACATTATTTTCATAAGCAAAAACACAGTCGTATTCTATATTATTGCAAGTGAAAATTATGTTTTTTCCTAAATGTATTCGGCTTACCATTTTTTTTAAATAATTTTTTTAAATTTTTATTTATTTATTTATTTACTCTTAAATTTAATTATTTAAACAAAAAACATTAACCACTCATCTCACTAGGACAATCCTGTGTTGAGATGAGCGGCTTAACAATTTAATAATAATCAGTAAATAGTAATAAGTAAATAATAATACATGAATAAAAATTAGTAAATATGAATAAGTAAATGAAAGTAAATGAATAATAAAAATTAGATAATAATAATAAGTAAATAATGATCAGTAAATAGTAATCAGTAAATAGTTGGTTTTATGTTATCTAGCTATATTATACAGGTTGTTAAGAGACGTGCCAGACTTACTTTAACCATTGAAGGTTAGGAATCACTGCTTAAAATAAGTCAGGCGCTTATAATATTAAAAAGGTGTGTACAAAATTAACAACAAAAAATTGATACCCTTAAAAAAAACCTTACAAAAAATTAATTACTTCGTGATTTGTCACAAGTAAGGCTTAGATATAACTTCCTTGCTTCTCCTAGAATGCTGAACAATACCTATGCAGTTTGTAAAAAAAATACAGCATATCGAGTATTATAAGTAAAAACATAGTATATGCCTCACTTACACTGTATTTTTGCGTATTATACTCGGTAAACTGTCTTGTTGTTTAGTATTACCGCCATCTTTGTGACAAAATGAAAAATAATACAACGTTTTTTACACTGGCATAAATGTTATATTGCTTTTTTAAACACAAATGTTTAAAAATTGTAGAGAGAATGTTTCTTTAATAATATTAAAGTTTATTTCTCAAGTAGAATTAACGTTTTTTGTGATTTTTCTCTTATTTGAACATAATTTCTTGAACCGAAATGCACTCTGTTTGAAATAGACAAGCAACAAGTCAGTCGATATTTTGACACTGGGAAATATAAACCAGCGATAGGTATAATTGAATGATTAATTTAGGAAGATCGATAAAAAAAAATCAATCAATGGTGTTTTTTAAATATTTAATGGTCCTTTAAAATATTTTTTACCATAAATTCGTGGTTAAAAACAAAATAATCTTTTTTTTTTTAATAATATATTATGTCCAATCAACATCTAAAGTTGTCGTAATAATTGAAGAATTTTATAAACTGATTAATGTATCGATTTAATCGGTCGAACGGGACATGAACGACTTAATATTTAAGTATTCGAGGAACTATTTTATAGTGGAGAAACACAGGGCGATTAAATATCAATAGATTTACCTTGATCATACTAGGCGTTCAATAATTGTTTTTTTTTTTTGCAAACATTTTAATTTATCCGCCGTAGTCACAATAGTTCACATTAAAACGGTCATTAAATAGAGTCAATTGCTCAAATGTGCTCGGATGCAGTTTTAAAATGATTTAATTCTTTCGTTTCAGAGCTCAAATGGGGCATTAAAAATTACACACTTTGGAGTCTGTTGACGTGAGAAACAATACGAATGATTTATCTTTTACACTGCTAGTTAGGAATATATGCAAAGTTTCCAATTACAAAGGTTAAACGTGAGTATGTAGACTATGAGCTTTGGAGTTATATGTGTAATACGTACTGTATTTTTAGGTTATAATTATTATAATTCTTTTAAATCACAAATCCAAAATTAACAGATAAGTCCAATAGTAATTACAAGTTTTATTTTCATCTTAATTTTTATAAAACTCTTAATTGTAAATAATGTATGTAAATTAAGAAATGGCAACATATCCTGTAGAAATATTCGATCAGGTCTTTCGAAATATGAATGTACTATGTTTATATCTTGTATGCGCCTTATTGTTGCATTTCTAGTATTACGTACTTTTAGTCTTTCACAAACATTATGTATATTAGATTCTTGAAGTACTTTTATTTCTATTAATTTAATTTATTCACTACCGTCGCTAGTTGGCGGTGTTCGCAACTCAAACACGAGAAATCTTTCTCTATTGAGTTGGGCATTTTATTTACTAAATATTTTTTTACTTTTTTGTAATTAGCTACTATATCTCTACTATTAAATATTCTATATGTATTTATATTAAATAAAAAAAAGGTTAAATTCTCGAAAACGGCTTCACTGGTTTTCACACTGTACATATTTTCTGAAATTTTTGGGAACAATTTCATGTTATTTAAAAGATTACGGTCTGCAGATTTTCGTAGAATTTAAATAGAAATTATTTATTGTATTGCTCGCGTTAGCAACCTGCAAAGTAACGATTATCGCCTTATTTGGGAGCAAAGTAACGATTATCGTCCCTAAGTATTTTGCATTCCATTTCACTCCCGTCGGAATCAATGATATTTAATAGACATTAAAATGATCTTGGAGTAGTAGTCTAAAAAAAAAATCTATCTGAAGCAACCCGTTACTTAGTATGCGCAGTGTAAGAGCTGGGATGTTTTTTAAAATCCCCCCCGTGCAGTCAAAGGTCCCTCCGAATCTATAAAATTGCCCGCGCGTTGGCCGAAGATTAATTGGAAACTCTGAAATGATTTATCTTCCGGAACGGACAAACAAAATGTTTTTAATTTTATAAAGTTTAGCGAATAATGAATTACGAACTTGGCCAATTTATAATTCATTCTCTCCTGCCTGTTTAAGTGGGGGCCCATTAATTTTAAATGCTTTTCCACTGTTTTCTACTAAAATCTCCGCTGAGAGGCGCGAATCCCCACGAATTTACCACCATTTTAAAGATTATTAATATTGCAGATAAGAAGAAGAAAAGCGATTTTGTTAAAACATGTTTTTAGGCTACCAGAAGAAGTTTGCTGCTATTTTGGCCTATTCTCATATTTTATAATACAACTAGCCTGTTGAGTAGTTTGGAGTAAAGTTTTGAGGTTATGATATGTTAACCCTACCCCTACCCTCTTATTTTGAACGTCAAGTGTGCAAAATTTAATTAAGATCGTAATAAAACAGTAGATTTGTATGTAAAACAAACAAATACCGTCGGGACACTGTTATTTTTATATATGTAGATATATTGATAGTTCGACTACATAACAAAATAGTTTGGAAGAATAAATCATAAAAACTGTAAAAAAAATGTACTCGTATACGCATGTATAAACATATTTAAAAAACGAAATTTAAGTATAATATGTGAATATTTAAATCTCAAGGATAAAAGTTGAATTAATATCCAGACAAGAATCTGAAAAATAAATATTAGGTGTTTTACGTTTCAGAGTATTACATACTCTTGATATCACACCCTGGCCAAAGATCACCATTCAGAATCGTTACATTATTTGAAATGACTTTAGTCATGTTTGGTTACCAGATCCGAATAGCCAGATTTTCTTCAGGGTCTTTTATGTGGAATTAATGTAGAAAAGTAAGTTACACTGCACACACGTTTATCATAATCCACGTGTCCTGGTCTTATCTGCCCTAACCTACGATGACACGAGGTAACAATGTGTGTGCCGAAAGTATCAAAGAGTTATATGTACAGATTCTATTCGGCCTAATACGTACGGGCGCATGCAAATCCCTCCACTAAGTCCACTAAGCTTCGTTTTCATATTATGAAATGTTTTGGGGAGGGTCGGCGATGGCCGCACGCACCAGAAAACCCACGAACAAAAGGATTTCCACATACATTATGTTGATGCCCGTGACGTCACGGGACGGGTGGATCAATAAATAATCTTATTTAATCATACCTATGTGTGAATTAGGTGCCAGTGATAGGGATTTGTAGGGGACAGTAGGGTAATGGCGAATTGCGAATAACTCCAAACGATCGAGTTCTAGTAGGTTCCTATACAGGACGGGTAGTGTGAAAATTCCCGCGCTCCTCTCACCAATAGCTCCCTAAATGTTATGACTAAACCAGAGCGCTAATGTGAAATAGTCACCAGATATCCCTCCGCTCAATATTTACGAAGGTCTACCAGACGTTAACCCCGGTCCTCATTTCCCCCTGCCTGGTAGGCCCTGGGTGTATTCGATTGTTGGGCGCTCGGGCCAATCCGAGCTCCTCGGGTTTAATCGATGCTGAGACCTTAGGATAACTGTTTTATTCAATATTTAGGCTAAGTTTAACGGAGTTCGGCCGATAAAATAAATAATAAAAATTACAGGAAGACAGGCCGGACTCCTCTTAGCTTTAAGAGGTAATAAAATAAAATATATGTTTAGATGTAAGAATTATACGTAAGAATTTCCTGAATATTTTTGTGTTCACAATAAAAAAATAAACAAAGATGATATAGAGAGAAGCAGTTTAGGTTGATAAGAGGAATATAAGATGGCCAATATTATGTTCAATACAAAGATTTTCTGATCATTACACAGCGCAGGCCACGAGCTCATAAACCCTCGCCTCAGGCGAGTTAGGGACGCACTGCAACATCTCGCCCGGCGTAACGTCCGGGAGTATAAATACGAGCGCACCGTCCATACCAAGGCACTCTCATTTCTTCACTCAACCCAACGCTATCTCTTCCCCTTGGACCTCCGCCTCTTCTCATCCCTGGATATCCGACCACACCAGTTCGCAAATGTTACAAAAATCGAGATTGTTTTCCCTTGCAAGGAACAATATTTGAAGACCCGGAGCGAGCCCGATGCCTACTACAACGACTTGACCGGCACCGTATTTTAGTCTATGTACCAGGCCCCGAAGGGTCTGGAACAGTTTCGATACCTTCATTCGCACCCACACCAACCGGGCCATGCAAAAATCGCTTTGCTCTTCAACACTGAGCTGCATTTTGTAGAGGGAAGAACCGTTATATATTTTAATTCAAAATGATGTCATATTTGCGACGTTCTTAAATGGTTCTATTTCTATTATGATTATAGTAGAGCGCTGTTCCAATTTACAAACGCAAAGATGACTTACTTACATATTAACACGATGTAAAACGAAAAAAAAGTTTATAATGTGGATTTATTATTTGTGTTGTTGTGCTGCGGAAAACGTTGATGTTCGCCATTTCCACACGTGCTTCGGGTAATTCCGATCACCAAATATATTATTTTCCAATTTAATTTGTGTATTTTGTTTTAACGTTTTATCTGTAAGGGGAGATATCGAAATATTATTTACAATTTTATGGACCTGCCTTGGGGAAGTGCAACTACTATTTGTAGTAGGTTAGGATACATGCGAGTTCTCCAAATATTTCTATATTGTTTCAATATTACTATTGTCTGTATCTGTATTTTATCCATAAATAAAAAAAAAAATTTAAAAAAAACTTGTAAAAGCACAAAAGACAATAAATAAAATTATTCTGCAAGTACCACACTTTACAGATTCTTCTGAAATTTTCAATCTTTTAGACGTTATGATAATCAGACAACTTTATGCTAAATTTTCAATTCTTGATCGCTTAAAATCTAATCTTCATATTTTACTACAACCTACAAAAACCTAAACTACATTCTTAATATCACATTAAAATATACCACCCACAGACAAAGACATTTTAAATACTATGCAATTAAACTATATAATCACATGGCTACATCATTAAAATAAACAGGAGAGAATACACAAATATATCAAATTAAACTTAATATCTCGATCTGGATAAAATCAAAAAGAACAGATTTTTCCCATAACATCATTTACATTAAATATGAATAATTAATTTGCATTTTTTTCAAACATTTTAAGATTTTTTTATTTATTATTAAACATATATAACAATTTCACCATATTACTATATCATAAATACGTGAACACCTCAGTGCGGGTTCTCCCGTGAGGTATTCACGATACTCTATTAATAATTTACAGTACGTACACACCACTTTATATAATAATGCTTATATTATAAAAGTTGTCTGTAAATAAATAGAAATGAATAAATCAATAAATAAAAAGTCAGTTTTGTCATTTCCCCCTTCGGTGTTCGCCATTACCACACTTTCCCCATCGATACTTCAATGTATAGGACCATAGGACTTAAAGAGTTTGAAATAATATTAGTTTTTGAAGAATATTTGAAATATTTGGTTGAAAAAAATGTTCATAATTTTTATTATATTTATACAGATAATTCATTTAGCGCAATTTTTTTGAAATATCATCTCAAGGTTGCTTAACAAGGCAGGAAATAACCAAAACTCTGCTTAAATGAAACGAGAAATGCTTAAAAATCCTTTATATGGTTTTAAACATGACATTATAGAAATAACAAAAACTAATAGCGATGCTTGCTTAGCAAAGTCAAAATTGTACTTTGATTTGAATTATTTATATTTACTTAATATATGTCGCGAACTGTGAAAAGTTTCGTACTCTGAGTGAATCAATAGTTCGATAATTTGCGCAAGAAATTGATAATAATATTAACTGGATTATATTTATAGCGCCTTTTAGTGAGAAAATCGCCCAGGATGTTTTATCTAACCCTACAACTGACACCTATTCGAAATTGTATAATTCTGTTATTTTAGAACTACTTTCTGAAGAGATGAATTTAAAGTTTATAAGTGAACTATGTCGATTATTTTATCATTCTAATTATTAGACCCGTTGTTTTTTGTTTATTTATTACGTTTACACATTTCAGAGTAGAAGATACTCTCAGTATCAACCTAGTGAAAGACCGCTTTTCAGAATCTGAACATTGCTTTTTATTATTTTTTATATGAATACCGCACAAGCGTCTCAACTGGTCCCAACCGTCTGGAGCCAGTGAGACTATGGCTTCCCCAATCGGAGAATGTTGTGAGGCTGAAAGTATTGGGGAGGGGAAGGAGAAGAGGAAGAGGAAGGTGGGGAATATACCTGGCTATTTAGATCTGGTCACCAAACACGGCTAAAAGCCATTTTAATCAACGTTTCAATTCTGAATGGTGGCCTTTCACCAGGGCGATACTGAGAGTATCTTCCACTCTGAAAAATGCTTGATTTGGCTTTAACCGTGTTTAGTGACCAGATCTGAATACCCAGGTAATATCTAACCTCTCCCCTTCACATCTCCTTCCCCTCTCCATACATACCCATTTTAATTACGTTATATTTACACTGGCTCTGGGCAGATAGGACTCTTATGAAGAAAACAAATTTAAGAAAAGAAATCTTTATGAAAATGTTATTTCACTCAAAAAATTCTGTGTAAATAATCGTAATGTACCCATTCAGCTAAACAGATTCGACAAGACAACATTAACAAGGAATGTTTTGGAATTACGTACATTTCACAATATACAGCGTATTTTCTACGTGCGTAAATGTAATGTACATCCTCGTTATTAAATGCCCCTTTAAGCCGCAATATTGCCAGGACGGGGACGATCTCGTAATGTCGCATTAAGAATCATTAAAACAATATTTTATGGCAATAAAATTTACATCATAATGCTTCGTGTTCCCAGCGCCTTCCGTCCCGGGCCCCCGACAAACGAGATGCTAATGTCGTTTTCTCTGGTAAGGAGCGTTTTTCCCGGCGTCTTAAACAAGCCGAGAGTTTTATCCGGAACAACGGTTATCTGGAGTAACGGTTATCTGGAACAACGGTTATTCTGGAACAACGGTTATCTGGAACAACGGTTATCTGGTAGATTTTTAAGGAGATTTTCTTAAATACGAATACCACACAAGAGTTCCTGCTAACCGGAGCCAGAGGCCTATGGCATCCCCAATTGAGGTTTTTTCGTGAGACTTAATGGTATGGGGAGAGGAAGGAAATGGGTAAGAGGAAGGTGGGGAAGTACTGGC
Source organism: Halesus radiatus (assembly GCA_022606495.2). NCBI lineage: Eukaryota > Metazoa > Arthropoda > Insecta > Trichoptera > Limnephilidae > Halesus > Halesus radiatus. Next base: position 39,825 of record JAHDVE020001163.1, read on the forward strand.
TATTCGGATCTGGTCACCAAATACAGCTAAAGCTATTTCAAGCAATGTTTCGATGCTGAATGGTTGCCTTTCACCAGGGCAATACTGAGAGCATCATTAATAATACATGGTGTCTGAAAACTCGTGGTACAAGCGGGAAACTAGTGAATCTATATCACATTTACGGTCGATTTATTTTTGATTTGATCCTTCATTTTCGAAGAAATCAAGTCTAAGTTGGAATTTGAAAACCAAAATCTAAAAAAATAGGTCGTTAATGGGTTTTTATCAGCTGTTAAAAAAACGATATCCACTAATCGAAAAAAGGGTTTTTCTTGAGTTCTATAATATGTGATATAGATTCACCAGTTTCCCGCTTGGACCACCAGTTTCCGGACACCGTGTATAATCAACTAATAAATGTCTACAGAGATAAAACAAAAAACGGTGGCTGCTAGATAACTATTATTAACTAGTATTATTTTAATAGATTCGTTGCTATTATTTTCACCGGAAATTTCTCACATCTTTTTAAAATTCAAGTTTGTAGTACGTTTAGATTACTTCTAAAGCTTTAAGTCAATACACTTTTTGATCCACTAACTTTCACAAGCTTTATCACTATGCAAACATAAATAAAGTTTAAACTAAACCAATGTATCAATTACTTGTTATTTTAGTTCATCGCGAAAGTCAATGATATCCTTCACGTTGTGTCTTCACTGGGATTAAAATTAAATCGGCAATAAACACGTCAAATATATTTTATTAAATCACCAACAGCCAATAATGAGCATTTCATAAAACCAACTACTACGTACCAAGACAACGTATTGTATCACGGGAAGTGCGTCATAAAAAATAATCAGTGAACATAAAAGTGATCCTATATTACATAGGATCATGACATCGCTCTAATTTTCTTACATGAAATACATCAACTATTTGTCAATAAAATTACTTTTTCATCGAGAAGTTTCACGCTCATTTTATTTAATATATTTAAAAATCTATTTTTACTGAAGATGGTCTGACTGATGATCTTACAAGCCGTTTAGAGTAAGTGAGTAATTTTTTTTTAGTTTTTAATAATTGCCAAGATAATGTAAAAATTTAAGCCCAGCGCAATTAAATACAACATTTTTAAATATTAAAAACACAACAAATATATCAAAAAATCACAACGTAGATTAATAATGTAACAAATAATTTTAAACACAGTCCAAATTAGAATTGAGTGGGAGTTAATAAAATCATGTAAGTAAGTCGTCGTAGTAATGGCCTTAAACGCCGAAACAGGTGTCACAATTATAAAAACTAAAATACTCGCAGAATTTAATAATAATAATGATAAAGATTAATTGTTTCTTCAAAAGATGTAAAAGAAACCTTTGGGGAGTCATATTTTTTTTTAATTAATAACAATTGCTTTGTTTACAACCACTGTATTTATAATGTAAATATCTTCATTATTATTTTTTATCTAGGGGAGCTTTGCTTCTGAAATATGTACGATATTTACATATACAATACGGTGGTTGTAAATAAAGTAATTGTTATTAATTTAATAAAAAGAACATTCATAACGGAAAATTGTACTAGACTTAAATATATATTCTCATGCCAAAAAATAAACACTTCATTTGAACAACACCACTATACTCTCCAAGAAAAGTGTTTTTTTTATAATTTTCCGGAAGAAATCAGAATGATTACTGCCAAAATAAAAATGTCAACTCCGCCAAGAAATATTTTAAAGATCTTCTAACAAAAAAAACTGTTGCCACTTAAGTTAATCATATAAAATAATTCAATGATTAAAAACCAAAACAAAAAATCCCATTAATCAGACTTTTTGGGGCAAATTTATTATTATTAGAATATTTCAAGTAAAACATAATAAGTATTTATAACGAAATATTCAAATCCATTTATTTAATCATTGCGCATCATCAGTCAACATCTAATCAAAATTCAAAAACCTATCAAGCATTGCTAAAAAATAAATACCAATCTCTTCTCGTGGGTATATTTACCGCGAAGATGACAAGGCAGCTTTATCGGGCAGCAAATCGTCCCAAAACTGTAATTAACCAGATTTTTTATCGTTAAGTTATCGAAATTTATTGATGTGCAAAGCGTTAATAGTAATCCTCCGTGTTTCACTTTTAATAGTTTTCTAATTTGTATAACCTTCTATCATAAAATCAAAAACTAAAATCTTTCGCGAAACCCAAATGATAATCTCTGATATCCGAATAACAAAATATAGGCCGTCTTTAGTTCCTATTATGGCGGCCTGTAAAGCTAAATTAATCAATTTGCATTAACATTATTAAAAAACATTTTTGTTTTGTTTGCAAAAAAAACCGGTACTGCATACCACTAGTTACATTTCCAACCATATGAAAATATTGCGTGTAAGAGCGTCTACAGCAGCGACGTATCTCCCCGTATGACAATTTTTTCGGTGGAAGTACCTCTACTCTTTTAATACATAAATTATTTAATAATTCACAGAAGTAATATATTTTTACATCATACAATTCAAATGGGGGGTACATACCAAATTGTGATCAATTCGTTGCTTGATTATATTATACAGAATTTGAACACACTACCAACCTGCACGCCGAGATGAATCAATTAATTACGTTTGTTGTAGTGTGTTGTTACTTCATGGCGACAGATGTCCATTGACAGAAGTTCAAAATTATGCTTTTTGTGAAAGGTAGAATGCCTAGATGCTGTTCCCCTTTGTATGTATTTACCCTGGTTCACCATATACTCGTACAAAAGTACTGTTGTAGAACTGTAGAAGATGTTGCAGAATGATGGAATCTACAAGCCTGCAACTGTAGAAATACCGATGACGTAGCACAAATACGGATAGTAAAAACTTCCTACAGCAGATCTGTAGACAACGGAACACAATTATGATATAAACAATCCTGCTTTCGTAGAACTGTAGACGAGGCAGCACCAAGATGGGCTTGTTTTTATAAATCGGCAGAACACCTAGCACGATAACATGCAGAAATTTAAAAAATCAATGCACGTACCTGTAGGCAATTATAAGAAGTGTCAGTAATAATTTATCGATTCGTTTGTTTTATTATGTAATAGAAGTTACGTATAAATTAACTGCATAGGTTGAGGAAGGGTCTTTTCGTAATCATCTGTTTATCGAAGAAATGAGTAACGCTTTTTGACCGTAAGTTATAAAATAAATTGTAAAATTCGTTATTTTATATTATCTACAATTAGCAGGTAAAGTTACTGAAATCATTATACACTTAATAATTAAAAATGTTTAAAATTATAAGAAAGGCGAAAAATCAATTTAAAAAATGTTGAAATGATGTATTTAAATTTTGCCCAAGTTAATTGAAATTTTGATCATTTTGTTTTTCAGTTGAATATATCAAATTTAATTATTAAAAACGATTTTTCTTCCATTTTAATGTGTAATTTTCAAGCGCAATTGTGTTTTCGAAATTTAACACCTATTGCAACGGGACAAATGGGTCTTTTTATGTCAAACTGTTCCAAAAAACGCTAAACAATTAATTTATTATTAATTGATAAACTAAACTTTTTAAGACAAGATTTTTGTGCATAGCGCAAGGGGTAACAATAGCCTGAAACACTAATCCAAATTGAAAAAACCTTCCGAGAAAAGATAAATGTCGCCGACAGGACTCAGGTGAAAAATAATAAAAACAGTAATTATTGAATGAAACAATAGTATATATTGATTAACTAGGCGGGTTTGCGATAAGCTTAACGGTAGAGCATTTGACCGGCAATCAGAAGGGTGCAGGTTCGAGTCCTGTCGGCGACATTTATCTTTTCTCGGAAGGTTTTTTCAATTTGGATGAGTGTTTCAGGCTAATAATTATTGTTTATAAAAATAATTAATTTATTGTCCAGGTGAGCATTTTTTCTGATTTTGTGTATCTAAAATTGAGAATGGAGGGAGAGATTAAATGGAAGTCAAGATATTTTGTTGGTTTATTTTAACAGTATTAAAAAAAATACAGCTTAAGACAGCTCTATAATCATAGAAACCAGTCATTCTTTAGTGTAACACAAGCCCAATCGCGTTTTCGATTGTTTTGCAGTCGCAATATATTATCTTTAGAACCTAAATCTTCAAAAATAGCTTCAAAAATAGGAAACTTTTTAATGTAAAACTGTGCTACGTGCTCAGCAAAGTTTCACACTTACAATAATACTGGGTTTGTTGTTTAAGTTTATTGTAAATAAATTATGGAAAAATAGAGTTCATTACCGTTTCTTTCTAATTCTTTCGCCGTGACCAGGTATGTACGTTGTAGTTACCTACGGCCGAAGGACAAGGTTTTTCTTGGCATTGTTTCCAACTTTTCTTGCTTATTAATATTTCAGAGCGGGACAGTTTTCACAGCCCGGGACAGGTCGACAGTTAGAGACATTTTTATTGGCCAACTTTCTCCGACAGAAATGTCGTGAAAGTTAGCAGGATAATTGGAGGTAACGTTTTATTTATATTGTTTTTTAATGGAGGCTAAGTCAATTTCTTTTGAATTCACCTGTTTTAGTATCGTTCTGTTATTAAACCTAATAGTTTCTTGCAATGAAAAAGTTACTAAGGTCAGCATGGATTTCCCGCAAATAAACCATATTCATTATTTATAGTTTTACGGTGACCATGAGACCAAAGCCACCTAGAGTTATTGGAATTGTAGTTAAGTTGCCGTGGATAACGTATTATAGTAATTTAATATTTTTTTTGACAGATGATTAAATTTTAAATTACGTTTTAATATTCGAATATCTTTAGTGGCGTACTTTGCTTTATGGCCGAAGGTGGGCGTGTATTTTTTCGATTTTCGGTATTGTGTGTGGATAAAAAATAAATAAAATTATTATCCTGTGATTGTTGTGGCCAATCGAATAAATGAGCGCATGCCTCTGCTTTACTGAATCTGTAGATTTAAAAAAAATAGATGGTCTGTCAGTGGCTTCACCACAGTGTATTGTTTTTGACATTTCTGTCCGAAGGCAAAACAGCTGATACGGGCGCCATTTACATCTATCTAACCAATAATTTTTGTTTTATCTTATTGTTTAAATCAGTAATTAGCCGTATAATACGCTTTTGTTATGTAAAATACTCTAATTCAATCCCATTAATAACATTGAAAAAATATTATAGAAGAGTCTTTAAATTGAAGTACCAAAATCAAAATAAACGACGAAAAACACTGAAATTTATTTATTTATTTGTAAGAAACAAACAGCTTTTAGTACAGATTTATATACAAAGGAAGTTTTACAAAAGGTAAGCCATCAAAGTTTCTTATGCTAAAAGTGGGTATGTAAGTATGTTTTATTACAAAAAACAAAATAAGAAGTAAAGGAGGAGACAAATGCATCAACAAGTAGAGAACCACAATAAGAAGGAATAATATCAGTACCTACTCACTGTTCACAGTGAGTGAAAATACTGTCTTTAATTTATATCAGCAATGAATGAACGGTACATTATTGCTGGCAAGAGTGATAACGCCTTTCATAACAAGGTTAATAAATTGAAACGTGTTAGTCAGCGTTCCGGCATTCCGGCATTCCGGCATCCCGGCTGCATTACCGTGCATTACCATGGCAGAAGTTATGTGCCACGGCCCCAGCCGTGCCGGTGCATTAGCCCGCACGGCCGTGGCAGGGTAATGCGCCGGACGAGTGCGGGCTAATGGTAATGGATGTCCGCAAATGTCGCTTGTCCGTTGCTTGTCGACCTGGCTCCACGCGTTATGCATAACAATCCAAAAAGATATCAATGACTAAGTACATGTTTTCCAATGTTTCTATTTGGTTTCACCTGAGTTTTAAAACTCTTTTTCAAAATATGTTTTAGAACAAACGATATGGTATAGGTGTCGTATCATATTTTTGACATTTAAATGGATTCTTCAAAGCTACATATCTCATAATGGAAATAACGCCAAGTAATGGAATGCACTTGTAAATGGATATTCTATTATTGTCCTCTGAAGTTTGTATTGCTTATTCCTCAACCTACATCGACTTCTAAATTTATTCGCATTATGCAAAATTTATACTAATCCAAAAATCATGTCAATATCTTCAAGTGCAAGAATTTTAACTCCATTTTTTACAAAATTCTTGTAATTATAGTCGTTTATCTTTTCTAAAATTATTAACATAACTTATAACCTCCGTGCCTCCGTGGTCGAGGGGTAAGGCTCTCGACTACAAATCCGAAGGTCGCGGGTACAAATCCCGGCGTGCGCAAGTAAATTTTACTTAATTTTTTCTTTTTCTTTTTCAAAGAGAAAGACAAATATTCCCTAGTTACGAATAACCAATTACAATGTTTGAAAATCTCTTACTACCATTATAGTAAGCGGAAGATGTTGCTTGTGTCGTAAATAGAGGACTTAGCCATCCGAGGAATTGAACTCACGATGCCTGGGTGAGACCCAAACGTGATGCCAATTCAGCCACTGACCGGACATTAATTAATTTCTGCTGTTTCATAATTAATTTATTTAAAAATAATATACTTTGTATTTACGCACGTTCAAGAGTGGAAGATACTCTCAGTATCGCCCTGGTGAAAGACCGCCATTCAGAATTGAAACGTTCCTTGAAATGGCTTTTAGCCGTGTTTGGTAACCATATCTGAATAGCCAGGTATTTACCCCACCTTACTCTTCCCCTTCTCCTTCTCCTAATACCTTCAGCCTGGCAAAATTTCCCAATTGGGGATGCCATAGTCTCACTGGCTCCAGACGGCTGGGAGCAGTTGGGACTCTTGTGCGGTATTCACATTAAAAAAAATAACCGTGTCAATTACTGTTTGTCGCTTAGAATGAGAAAACATCCATTTAGAAAGCATTGAGCGCGCAGGGATGATGTTGTAATTAACTTTGGGGAAAGTGCATTATGTGTAAGTGAATTGTTCTAGCACTTGGTCCTTTCAGGAGACTACTTTATAGATAATTATTTAAACAGCTAGTTTGTCACTGTACTACGGATATTTAGCGTTTTAATGCTCAAACTGAACACTTGTGATAAACGTCAGGTTAATTGTCCATTACGAAAAATTCCATTATCACATTACGGACAATTTTTTTTTATTATTTACTGGCCTGAATTTTGAATCTAGTTTCCTGCTTGTATCACCCACATTTACCGCCGTACTAAAAGAGGACTTATGGCATATTATCAAGACGTATATAAATATTAAAGAAACCCTTCGTTTTAATCGCTGTTTTAATGATTAACGACATGTTTCTGGAATATATGTACCTTATTCAGCATACAATAACATTTTGCAATTATTGAAGAAGTATCCGCTATAAGAAAGATGTTCCATCTATCACGTGGTTTCATTGATAGATCGAAAAAAATGTCTTTCTCGAATGAAAAAAAGGTCACAAAATTATGAGGAGATCGAAGATTGATATTTGAAGAACAATCGAAGAATTAATTAGGCACATGAGTTTAAAACTTTCATAGTAACCTGCTTGTTACAGAAAGCGGAATTTGCTCCATGTCTTGTGAATTGCGACTGGTATTTGATTCCAGAAATCGAAATCTAGGCACAATCGATAATATCACATTTAAAAAAATCATATCAAACAATTTTTCCTTTTTTAGAAGAACTCTATACGCGCTCGCTTCTGAACAGATTTTTTGGTATTTTATCCATTTTGCCTTCGTCTCGTTAATGATTCAGGGATTTATAAAATATCCTGGAATATCGTACGGGGCAAGGATATGAAATACAAAGGCCTACCACCAACACATGGAGTACTTCTACCCTTCCCATCAGTCCGGGTCCCTTATCCTATACTAATTTCAATATTTATATGAAAACCTTTAAGCCTGAAAAATGAGGGGCTCCTAATGTTATGAAATATTAAAAATAAATCATAAGTCCATCCCGGGATGTTATCAATAGAGAATCTCGAGGGTTGGTTAACAGAAAAGTAGTTCGTTCTCATTCTCAGAAGGTAAAGCGATCCTTTCCTAAATTGTATTAGGTATTTCCTCTCAATTTCAGCACAAAAGTAGCTTTGGGCACAGACGACTCTTTATCTTTCTCGGTACGAAATTTGAAGTATCACCTCAGCCTTTTTTACGATCTTTACGATGATCTAATGTCCCGAACTGTATTCTTTATGGAAAGGCCAGATGGCGCTAGTCGTAAATGGGAAACGGGAGATATCTCCTCGATTTATGGAAAATAAGAATGGAGCGAGTTTTGATTGATTTTATGATTAAGTGATATTACAAATAATAAACTGTTTCCTATTCCGTGAAAACGCTTCTTAAAATTACCACTTTAAAACAAAAGCTCTCAAAATCTTACCGTAATGGAACATTTTAAGATCGATAAGATGGTTTCAAAGAAATTGCTGTCCGGGGTGCGCAGTTCATAGTAGCAAAGTTGTTTTATACTTGTTCATGCACTAAATGTTTACTACGGATTAAAAGCAGAATAAGGCAAGACGCTCCATCAAAAAATAAAGTGACTGATCGACAATGGAATGTAAGAGTTTTAAAATAAATAAATAAAATCACCATTCTCAAAACGCAATGGAAACTAACCCCACAGACGGTATAATGCGACATATACGAGTAAATAAACCCAGATCCAATAAAAACTTCTACTGATCGGAATAAATCCAAACATTTGTTACGTGTTTTAATATGATAAATTGTATTATTTATTATCATGAATGTGAAACATGCTTCGTGTGTTGACTGCTTATCTTATAAAACTTCTCAAGATTTAAAAAAAAAAATGGTCGCGGGTTCAAATCCCAGTTCAAATCCCAGTCCATAGTTTTTTTTTTCACCCCTCTCTGTTTTATAGAATATTTTACATTGTTACTATCAAACTAGGCTCATTCGCGTTTCAGGAAGGTTGTGTTGATAAGGCATAGAAAACTTGAGGTATTTAGTAATTACTTAGGTATGCAGAATGATTTTTTGGTTATTTTATGTGAGTTCAGTCATGATGAAAATCAACGTAAAGATGGTATGTTTGCAAATGGTGTTGACTTAGCGCAAGTTGTTGGATTTGTGCACTTCGAAGGTTTTACGAGATAAAGACTGATAAAACCATCTCAACACGGCATCCCCAAAGATGACATAGGCTTTGAGGGAAACTATTTTCATCATGTTCCTCCGAACCAAAAAGTTACTTTATAATAGGCGGTATTTCGAAGGAGTTATCATTTTAATTAATTTCACCACTGAGATTTTAAACATATAAAAAAAGTTTAATTTATGCATTCGGACGTTGAAATCCATTGCAGTACATCTCAGCCCCACGCTTTAAGCCTTTCCTATGGACAGATACTAGTTGAATTTTCAGTCCTGATGGAGAAATGCGTTCTTGACATATCTTGGATGGTGACTTTTAAAAGCAAATACCCAAGCATTCAATTTTATAGCGAAGCTGATCACTCAATATAGGCTACCTCACTCCTAACTTGATTTCAATGAGCCTATTTTGCTTCTTGATTCTAAAAATGTGACGGAAGAAGTTTGTTGCCGTAGAAATTTTAAAATTCAGCGATACATTTCGACTTGTAATTTTGCTAACGTTGTTTTTTAACGCGATCGTTCTCCTCAATCTGTCGTAATTTTCATGTTTTTATCACAATATTTTAAGTTCCATCAGACTAGAGCCAGTGAAACCACGGAACTCCCTATATTGAAGATATTTTAATGTAATATAAATGGATTAATCTGTACCGCCGCCTCGGGAATCATTTAATGGATATCCAACACCTCTGCCATAGGTTACCCCAAGTGGTTCGCTACGTTTGGTGACTTAGCAGAGATGTCCGGGTTTATAAGGGTGAGTTTTTTCCGGGTCTTGGCGGCGGATGCGTCTATCCAGCAACTGCGTGACAGGCCGAATTGGGAGAGTCCAGTATAGGGAGACCCTTTCTCCTCTCCAGCCGCACTCTCAACTCATCGCCTTATACTGCAGTGGGTGGGATGGATTCATACGTCCGCCACTCCTGGACGTACTAATCCCCTTATTTCTACTGACCCGTCATATTATATTTCTTCCCAGAACTTTTCTCCATCCTTTCCTTGAAAAAAACTCTCCACGCGGCATCCCCAAAGCTGACACAGGCACTTAATGTAATTATTTTCCTCAGGTCCTCCTGCGTGTATTAAATGTAAAAAAAATGAATGGAAAGAGAAAGAGAGGGAGAAATGTTAGACCAAGTTAATATTCAGATCTGGCTCTAAAAATAACTGCAGGTATATCAAATAATGTTCCGATTGTTAGGTTATGTTCACACGGCGGAGGCTGAAAAATATATACAAATTCTAGAAATCACCCCAAGATGAAGAAAACTGAGACTTTGTTGTATACGGTATTCACAACAACAAGAAAAATAGTGAAAAATACCGGAAAAGTGTTGCCTTATCACAAAAAAATGCTTACCAAGAAAAAGTTGTCACAAAAGTTGTGGTATTAATGCTAATAAAATCAGTAAAAAGGTGGAAATTTAATTTATTTTTTTCCTTTAAGTATCATTGAGAATGCAGCTAAATCGTCTCCTAAGTCCCCCTTGCCTAGTTATCTGGCGCCAAGCCCTTATTACGGTGTATCATTATTTATGCAATCGTTATTTCAATATAAAACTTCCGCCTTATATTCCGTGCGAGCGATATAACATGATGGTGTAATAATTCGCCAGATGGAGGCGCCCGCCCGGATTTTGTCGCCTATTATAAGCCGAGATTATCATACGCCATTTCGACGGCGGCAATTTTGATCCACCTCGTAAAAAAGGATCCAGTCTTGACATAATGATTGTAATCGTCATCCGTGACAAAAACTACTTTTTTATTATATTTTTACTTTTCATTACAGCTTCCATCGTTGTATTTCAATCTGAACCATTATACGGGGAGGTACTTACGAGGATTACATATAATAATCTAATGCCCAATTTAAATGAGAGCAAAAACACCTGAAATCTTGAGGGTGTACCTATATGAAAAAACCATTGCTGTGGTCTTACCATCGAAAAATCCAAAGAAATTATTTCATTGCCTGCAACCCGGGCGTTTTTTGGCATATAATTTTAAACAGTTACGTGTACTTTACTCGTCTCACTAGACGATGTCTGTTTTGACATAGGTTACAATAAAAAAAATGTAAGTACCTCTAAAGTATTATAAAGAAAATTCATAAAACATATATATAAATTTTAAAATAAAAAGAAGAAAAAAAAATTCATTCAAAGCTACTAAATATATTTTTAACGAAGATAATATTAATTAATTGATAAACTAAAGTTCTTAAAAACTTAAGACAAGCTTTTTGTGCATATCGCAAAGGGTAACAATTATTTTTAAAAACAATAATTATTAGCCTGAAACACTTATCCAAATTGAAAAAAACCTTTCCGAGCAAAGATAAATGTCGCCGACAGGACTCGAACCTGCACCCTTCTGATTGCCGGTCAGATATATTGATTGCTTGGCGGGTTTGCGATAAGCCGACGTAGCTCAACGGTAAGCGTTGACCGGCCTCAGTTCGAGTCGGCGACAATCTTTTCTCGGAAGGTTTTTTCAATTTGGATGAGTGTTTCAGGCTAATAATTATTGTTTATAAAAATAAGATAATATTGTCTTAATAGATATGCATTTTTTAGAAAAATTAAAAAAAAAACATTATTTAAAAATAATTTGCGAAAATGTTTTAATAAATAAAAAAACAAAGTTTTTTAATTTTTTTTATTAACCGTGTGTTGAAGTTTTTGTATAACCATTTTAGGTTGTTTTGAGTTATACGTTGAGAGGATTCTTTTAGGAAGATATTGAATGTGAGAGGTGCGAGGTAGGATTCGTGTTTCTTGGCAACAGTGGATTTAATGTTGGGTACTTGAAATTGGTTATTATATTTAGCTCTTGTGTGTTTGTGAGATATGTGGGAAGGTGAAGATTTTTTGCACAATTATTATAAGCATTTTTTTTTAATTAATAGCTTTCTGATATCAAGAATGCTATTTGTAATTAATAGGTTTTCTGTAGGATGTAGATATGGTTTTTTTTAACATGATTCTAATTACTGTTTTGTGAGATGTGTCTAGCGCCTTAATATACATGTCTTCTGTTAGATACAAGCGTTTTTTGTGAGAAAATGTAAGTTTTAACTAGATCTGCCAGTAGTATGACTTTACCCAAGTGAATGTGGTTGTGCATTAATTATGTTAACACTGTGGAGAGAAAAGAGAGAAAAAGGATCAACATTAAATAAATGGCATGCAATTGAACATCGGATTATGCCTTAGTTCTTAGTAGATTATCCTGCATAAATTCAGTATTATAATATGTTTACTAAAAAAAACATTTCGGTGAAAATAATTTAAGTGAGTATTAAAAAAATACCAAGAAACACATTTCATAACAAAGAAAAAACGTTATATTTTGCTTCACATCGTTATTTTTTATAAATCACTCCATTACGAAGAAAACTTTTCATACGAATATTAAATCATTTATAACAAACGAGCTTTCTTTTGTGTCAGTCAAAATTAAACAAACTTTTTAAAAAGACAAAACTGTTTCCAAATATTTTTATTTACCCGGTATATTAGGTATATCCCTTTTGCTCAGGTGCTCTTCGCTTGTTAGATTATTTGATTTGGTCGGGGTAGATCTTCACGGGCAGTTAGGCGCTCAGTAGGCAGCAAAGAGTCACCGTACCGGACCGCCATTACTCCAAACATATTCAGTGGGATTTACAATCTGAACTGAATTCCGGGACAATCAAAAGACACATTAGCATTTTATGAAATTGTAAATAGGCCCCCGGACTCTGCATTAAGACCAGAAGTGGGTAACGCACAGGGGCAGCCCGTGGAAAGGGTGCCAAGGGGAAAACCCCACTTGAATTCAAAAGGAAGGAAAATAACAACAACCGAAAAGACAGCCAATCCTTTTTCATACTTACACCTTTTATCGTTCTTAACGTGGGTGTTGAAAATGTGTTTATTTATCTACTAACTTAAGTACCCGGCGTTGCCTGAGGTTATGAATGGCTTGGAGTAAAGTTTAACGGTTTCTATGCTTTACACCTACCCCTACCCCTACCCCTATCCATATCCATATTATTTCATCTAAAAGCCAGCGAACGTAGAAGCTCTGGTGTTATAAAATGTGCACAGTATTTTTTGTCTCAGTTTTCTAGATCAACATAACTGATTTCAGGTCATAACGTTAATGTAAGGTAAGATGCTAAATTAGTTGTTCCAAATCCAATATTTTAAATTGTTCTATAAGGAAAAAAAATATCTTGCGGGTAGGCGCTAATAATTATTAGAGACCGTATGATAAATAAATTATACAATCTCTTCGCACTTGAAGCCAGAAAAAGTACTATTATTATTTTCAAGATAGTATTCAGAACCGTAAAAATCAATATTTCATTTCAGCAGAAGTGAAAAAATAGAGCAAACGTAATATGACAATTTTTTAAATAATCGAGGAAGATAAAGAAATTTATCTCGAATGAGGGCTAAATCAACATCTCACGATGAACTTGGTATGCTGAAAGTCATATTTACCCATTTACTATACACGGATGCCATAAATGATCACATTTATCAAATATGTGCAATTTTGCAAACGTCGCATGGAAGTGTAAATTTGTGATACCGAACTACGGTTGGTATTAGCTTATGACAAACATGCAATGAAATACAACACTGAATAATCAGATTTCCTTTGGCACAAATATAGTGCATTTAACATTTAAAGCGTAAATACTTTAATGCAGTGTTTTTAAAAAAAATCCTCTTTTTAAATGAGTGATACAATTCAAATATGATATAACTTTTTCGCGTCGCCCGCGCTAGACTGAATGTTTGCAAACATAATATATTCTAATCATTGTAGAAAATAATATTAACAAAACCCAAATGAAACATGAAAACGAAAAAAAAAACAGAAAATAAAAAGATTTCAGTCGCATCTGTGACTCGAACCCAGGTCCTCTGCCTATCCGGGGCAACCGCTTAAGCAACTGAGCTAATGAGACCAGTTCACAATTTCTTGTATTTTTTCGGCATTCACTATATAGCAATTTCTAGACATTTTGTTTGGAAGTTTTTATTTACTCTGTACTTTTGATATTTTTCATATATTAAATTCGCTACCGGTTTCGACACAACCGTGCCATTTACTAGCGGTCTTAAAACTAAGATTTTAAGTTTAAAACAAGTTTTGAGAACGCTAGTGAATGGCACGGTTCTGTTGAAACCAGTAGCGAATTTAATATATCAAAAATAGCAAAAGTGCATAGTAAATAAGAACTTTCAAACAAAAAGAGACCAGTTCAATTTATGCCATCTTCGTCGATATCATATCTCAAATTGAAGATTTGTTAATATTATTCTCCATTTTTTATCCCATTTTATTGGCAGCCATCTTTATAATGATTAAAAATTGAATAATATATTCAATTTTTTTTTGTTGATAGCAAGCTTTCGTCACTTTGTGGTTAGACGTATTAAATGAAAATAATACAATAACTTTGTTTATAACCATGAGATTTAATAAATTCTATTAGGACCAACCGGTTTCGCTTAACACAAGCATCATCAGGGTACAAAATTAAACTGAGTTTAATTAATAACAGTTTAATTTTGTACCCCGATGATGCTTGTGTTAAAGGAAACCGGTCGGTCCTAATAAAATTAAATAAATCTCGTGGTTATAAATAAAGTTATTGTTTTATTTCCATAATATATTCTCTTCGATAGATGCGTAATTATTTTGTGTCATCATTATAAATACAAAATAAGAAGTACTTTGTCTACACCACTGTTTTAATATATAAATATTCACATGCTTCAGAATCAAAGCTCACCTCATCAATATAAACAATATGCTATAAAGTACTTTAGTAGACATTAATAATATAATATATTCATTTGAAAAACAAAATACATTATGTATTTTTGCAGACGTGTAGCAAATATTGAAAACGCAGCTTCGTCATTATATTATTTTATCGCAGAATCAGAAAAAGGAGTACAAATAAAAATCGATGAAGCGCTACGATTTGATTTCAAATTATTATGAGTCATTATAAAAGTTACGGTAGTCCGCTCTTTTTTTAAATATCTCATTCCATAAGAAAGCAAATTATGAGATTTTGTTCTACGGACACATTATTTAAACGGAATTAATCTATTAGTGTGTCATATTTATTTAATATTTGTCTAAGGGATAGAGAAACGAAAGATTTCCCGTTACAAAAAGAAAGGTAACTTATTTTGGTGTCCTCAGTGGAATGCAATCTAGTTACCTTCTTGCCAACGTTATATTTTTTATTTTTTTTTTTTTATTTTTTTTTTTTATTTAATATAATAATTTTTTTTACAGAGAGTATATAAAAATAAGACATGATTCATATAGTGTAACAAAAAATATATTATAGCTATTCCTCACCATAAAGAAACAAGGTTCTTGTGTTTGGTGAGTGATTATCGCTTAATTAATCAAATCATAACTTAAAGTATTGTTGTACAATAGCAGGAAAATATGAATTTGTCGTGTAAATTTTGTAATTTATCACTAGTAATAGTATTAAAGAAAAGAAAATGAAAAGAAAGTAGAAGAAAAGAAGAGAAGATAATAATAAAAGACAAAAAAAAATCTAATAATAATAAATTTTTTTTTTAAATTGTTACAGTAGTTTGAGGTAATTTTTTAATCTATGTTGAAATTCATGGATATTTTCTATAATTTTAAGATCAGTTGGCAGATTGTTAAAAAAAGTTATTCCTAGATATAGGTATGTGTTTTGCGTATGCTTAGTATTGAATGGCGGGATTTTAATGTTTTGTTGATACCTTGCGGATATATTAAATTGTAATTTATTTAACGTTTTTTCTTTAAAGATTTGAATAATTGCATATTTTTTATAAATTTTATCTACTGTAGGTACATTGAATATTGTAAAAAGCTTTTCAGTGGAAAATGATGATGGTTTTTTAAAAATTACCTTTATTATCAATCTTTGAATTATTTTAAGTGGACTTAAAATATTATCATATGTTCCCCCCCAGCCAATAATTCCATATTGTAAAATAGACTGAACAATTGCATAGTACACTCTTTTTAGGTTTTCTAGTCTAAGAATATTTCTTAGTCTTATAAATATATATATACATTTTCTAATTCGTTTAACAAGTTCACAAATATGTGTTTTCCATTTAAAATGCTGGTCTATATATACACCAAGGTATTTAATTTCGGAAGTTGGACTAAGTATTGAACATGCTTGATTACAATTGATTCTGTTGCAGTTACTTTGGTGTATTATAATTTTTATTTCTGGTTTTGATTTAAATTTATTGATAGAGAAAGGAATAAATTTTGTTTTTCCAGTGTTAAGGGAGAGTAGATTATTATCGAACCAATTTTTTAATATATTAATATCAGTATTTGCTAGCTTGTTAATAGAATTCCAGTCAGTACCTTCAATTATTATGACAGTGTCGTCAGCATAAGATATTATTTTTCCGTTTAGCTTTTGCATGAATATGTCATTTACATAGATGATAAAAAGTAGAGGTCCCAGTACTGTACCTTGAGGTATGCCAAAATTACTTGTTTTTTTATGACTAAGTACCTCGTTTATTTTACCACTTGAGGACGTTTGAAAAGATAGCTTTTTATCCATTCCAGAGCTGTACTATTTATTCCAATGTTGCTTAATTTAATTATAAGTTTGTCATGAGATATGCTATCAAACGCTTTTTGAGATCTATAAAAATTCCAAGGCATTTTAGTGATTTATCTAATGAAGTGTGAATAAGGCTAGTTAATTTTGAAATTGCATCCTGTGTGCTTCTACTTTCCATAAAGCCGAATTGATTTTCGTGAATTATGCTATTACATTTTATAAACTGGTTAAGTCTTTTTTTACAAGTTTTTCAAAAATTTTTGCAATATTTGAGATTACTGAAATGGGACGGTAATTATTAACATCTTCGGGATTACCAGACTTAAATATTGGAGTTATGGTAGTTTGTTTGTAATTACATGGAAATACTCCGCATTGGAAACTTGTGTTGATTATATGCATTAACGGTTTAGAAATTTTGTTTTTAATATTTTTTAAAATGTTAATTGTAATTCTATCAAAACCTGGGGCAGAGCCTCCTTTCATGCCCTTTATAATAGTTACTATTTCGTCCTCTGTGGTGAGTTGAAATGTTGACATTTTATTTTTAACATCAACATTACAGTCTGGAATTGTTATATTTGGATCTTTGTGTATGAGATTAGCAAGATTTTCTCCTATATTTGCAAAGAATTCGTTAAATATATTTGCAGCTTTTAAAGGGTTCTCTTTGCAACATGTTTCCGAATTATCATGAATAATAGTGCTGATTTCATTGTTTTTATACTTTTTTTTGTCCATTATCTCATTTATAATCGTCCATACTCCTTTGTCATTTTCAACCTGTATCAACTTCTGTTTGTAATAGCTTTCTTTTGTATGTTTTATGATATATGAGAGTTTATTTTTATATGCTTTAAAATGTTTCTGTAAATGTTCATTATTTGGTTGTTGATTAGTTAATCTATAAAGAGCTTGCTTATGACGTACGGATACTATTAAACCGTGAGTTATCCATGGTTTTATAGGTTTGAAGTTAGGTAGTTTGGATTTGGATATGACATTATTTGTTGAGTCATTTATGAATTTAGATAATTTTTCTTCAAACATTTTACAACAAACATTGACATCATTACATTGATATAAATCAAGCCAATTTTCTACTTCTAATTTACATTTTAACGTATCCATGTTAAGTACTTTTTTTGAAACATTTTCTTGTTTAAATGGTGGAAAAGTTGGATTACAGAATTTATAATTGAATATACATGAATAATGATCAGTGATAGTTGTATGAATGACAGCGGATATAATATTTTGGATATCAGAAATATTTGTAAATATATGATCTAAACATGAAGGTCGTTGACCTCGAACGTTTCTAGTATATGAATTTATGCACGGTAAATAATTAAGTTCCGCTAACATGTTTAGATAATTATCTTTATCCTTACTAGAGTATTCTTTTGCAATATTTAAGTTCATATCTCCAACAATAATATTATTTTTATTTCTAAAATTTAATAATATATTTTTTAATTCATTTATAAATTGTGATATTACTGATGCATGAGTGCGATAAACGGCAATAATATTATAATATTTATTTTGGTCTTTAAACTCAATATTTAATAGGTTTACATTATGAAAATTGTGTATTTCTTTAATGTTGAGTACATTATAGCGGTTAGATATGAATATTGCAATACCACTGTTTTTGTTTAACTTTATTGTTGTTGTATAGAAAGTGAAACCCGGGATATTATAATTCAGTTCGCCGGCGGAATGTGTTTCTGTTAACACTATAACGTCCGGAAAATAATTTAATGTTTTTAAAGATATTATTAATTCATCTAAGTTCTTTTCGATACTTCTTATATTAGTATGAAATAAGGTAAATCCTTTATCAGAGCAAATTAGATTTAAATCTCTTATGGAGTGGTATAATCTTTCTTCTATAAATGTTTTTTATCTAAAGCATTACATATAAAATCAGTCATTTTGAAGTTAGTATGAGGAGATATAATTTACCATATTTATTCGTAGTCGATGCGCTCTCTAGCAATTTGAAGCATTTTTTGCCGGTAAAGACATTTTATACTGTCAACCCGGTGTTCGGTGGAATAGTTCAATTTAAATCTTTTATTTTGCACACAGCAATTGTTGCAAATTAGGTTTATTTCTCTGTTTTCGCATTTCGAGAGTATATGTTCCTTAGTACAATGGGGGCAAATGGGTGGCTGCGTCCTGTCGAGACATCTTTGGGCTGTATGGCCGAACTTAAGGCAGTGATAGCATTGTGTGAGTGGGTTACAATCTTCGACGTACACTCGTTGGAATTTTATATTTATTTTTTTTTGTTTAATAATATTCTTCTTAATTTTCCGGTTGTTTGTATGATGTAGTTTGTGGTATCGTTTTCTTTACCTTCATTATATTTGTTTTTTAACTCTTTAATGAGTTTAATATTATTTTTGTCTTCTTGATTTAATTCTTGATTTTGTTGTATAATTCCATGTATAATATCCTCTTCAGTCAATTGGCATGGGAGCCTTTTTAACATCAAGAACGGTTTCTTTTTTTTTATTTCTTCCGCCGAAATCTCCTTTCCAGTTATCTTATTTATTTTGTTGGTTAATATTTCTGCATCTTCTTTTTTTTGGCATGAAATTATCATTTTTTTTTCGCCAATCTTTTTAACTCCGTTGACTCCGACTTTAATTTTAGTTAAATCAATATTTTTTTGAACTTTTGTTTTTATGCTCTCGGCGTTTAAGGTGTTAGATGTTAATAAAATTGAGTATTTCGGTTCAATGTTCAATTTCGTGTCCGCTGGTTTCTTGTTGTCACACACTTGGGCGTATGTTTTTTGGTTGGTTATTAGAATTTCTTCGAGTTTCTTGGTGTATCGTTGGTCATTAATAATCATCGTTTCTTGTAAATCTATGATTTTTTTTGTAGACAGATACGCTCATTTTGAAATATTTCTTCCAGGGATATTAAACTTTGCTCCAACGATGTTTTTACCTTGGAATCTTTTACGGAAGTAATTTTATTTATTAATTCTTTAATGTTTTTAATGATTTCTTGCGTTTCCATTTTGTTTATGTAGATCGCCCGGTGGGCGAGATATTGTTTGTACACTATAAATTTTTGATCACAATTATCACCAATATACACGACTGTACTCCTTCGATGCCGGAGCGTTAATGATAATATATTTGTCAAATTTGGGCAAACTACAAAAAGAGCAGTACAATATTAATATATTTATTGTAATTAAGTTTAACTACAGCTAAAACACATGTATAATAAAGTGAACATTGGTTTATAAAGTAGATATATAAAAAGGAAAACAGAAAATAATATAATAACACTAGGTAATATGTAAAGAACAGAAATGCATAGTTATAATTTGAAGTTTCACATAACCCGCCTCACGAGGATTGCTAGTGTTAAGGCAGTAATTTTGCACATTCTTTTATAATACCTATGAATTTAAGATATGTTTCGTAAATGTTTAAATTATAACTTTGAATTTGGGTGAGCGAACTTGTAAATCCCCAATCATTACTTTTAATGCAATTTTTTATATTGCGCTTGATTTTTTTTTTGATCAAAATTTTTAATGCTAACTGCAAGAATGTTGAAAATTATTATGACAAAATACATATATATCTTATTCAGTTATTCAGTTTTTATTTTTTTTTATAATCCAATGAATGTATAATTTATGTGCAATGTGTGGCATTACACTAACCTCCCCACATACAAGAAAAAATACTTTCTATCATTAAAATGGTTAAAATAATAATAATAATAATAATGTTTTTTATTTCAGCAGAACAAAGCGGTGAGTGCAATACTCTGTCTGCCATATAAAAAGAATACGTTTAAAAAATAAAAAAAATTACATGCTGTAGAAAAAAAAAAAACAAACATATTTAGCACTTATGCTACAGTGGCCTGAGGGAAATTCTCCATCTACGATGTAGGGGCGCGCTCTGCCACTGGGCGACGGTCTGAACAAGAGTGTTTTCCGACCTCCGGTAGCGCTGAATCGTCCCGGCTATTCTGTGGCGCATCAAAGCAGCGAACCCATGCACCCTTCCCTCTACAAACATCTGCGAGGCGCTGCATCTCCAAGGGAGGCCGAACAGCGCCCTGTAAGCATGGTTATATTGCACTCGGCGTGTGTCCATGACGCCTTGTGTATATCTTGTCCATAGTTCGCTAGCTTATAAAGGGTAAAAAGCTCTACCTGCAAGTGGAAATATAAATTTGGACAATGATTGGTTAGTAATAGAGTTAACAAATGCATGGATTCCTACCTAGAAATTCCCAGAGTTTTTTTCCATCCCAAAATATATTGGAGCCGATAGATTTACCAGGTACTATAGCAGAATTTTTCTGCTAAATAAAAAAGCGATTATTACTAATTTTTTGAGATATAATTTGATTGTAATCCATTCAATTATTCCTATCCCAATAACCATTACAACTTAATAGTCCCTTTCTGCTCTTCGAAGCGGCTGATTCGGCTACCGATGGTCTTTTCTGTTCATTAAATGAAAGACAGATTAATCTTGTGCGAATAATCTCTGGTGGGGTTAATGGAAGCTGAGAAGGGGGCGGGTGGACCACCCCTCGTGGAGGTGTTCACTTAGTTAACCGAAAGATGAAAAAACTGCTACGCTCAGAAGTGGGATAGATCAAAATGTTGCACGTAGATTAATGAGGTTCATCTTACAGGGTTCTCGTATAGTTAATTAGGAATACAGTGGAAATCGTTTAAGAAGAAAGTGTTTATAACGTTAAATCGGTTAACACGAAAAAATATTCTGGTCTCCACAAAATTGATGTAGGCTGATAATATTTATCTATTTTAAGAAGAAATCAAAATTCTTTATTGAATCACAGTGTAATAAAAATAAAATATACAAAAAGATTAGTTTTTATCCAAGGATCAACCATATTAACTTATTAGGTATATTACGAAAATTAACGCCGTTTAGTGAATCAATCGTGTCAAGGGCGCTTTACATTGGTTATTGTATTGTAAAGTGTGGACTTTTCTTCACATATGTAATGCACGTTATTTTGTTTAAACGTTGGCGTATTGTCATTGTGGAAACAATTTTTTTTAAACAAACTGGAGTAGAAAAAAGTTCAGTTATTATATCCACGTATCATAGATTTTTTAACGTATTAAAAAGCGTGGAGTATTAAGCTAGCGGGAACATAAAGTGCCTATTTTGTTTTGACTTGAACTGGCGATTAAGGGCACCCGTATATCAAAAGGCGAGTGATTCCAAAGGCGTAATGTTGTTCTCTTAAGGAAGGGGGTGTATTGTGGGTGGGAATTTTAATGGTTATCTTACGACTTAAGCGAAAAAGATATCATATTTGGAAAGAAAGCAAAATATTTTAATATTATTACCAGAATCCGCTATAACATGTTCGGTTTCGGAAATGCGATTGAATTAGCAATTGTTTAAAACAATTTTAAACATTCCATACAATATCACCCATTCTAATACTCAACATTTTCGTATCCTCTAGCATCTTTAATCTTTCGGGGGTCTTAACTCAGTATAACCATTAACGCTCGCTCTAAGCCTCCGTTTATTATATATCTAGGCGGTGAACGGACTGTCATTCAAACCCAGTCAAATAAGTGTATAAGAAAAAGGAGGGATTTACTGTTGAAAACTCTAAGACAATGGAGTATTATTAACATTTTAAGACTTAACGATACAATGAGTCATTGTTTCGATAACCTTTAATTACACCCAACAAGTTATTGCATATTAATTGAATATTTTTTGTTCTTTGTTAAAAAAAGGTGAAATTAAACTTTTTACATATAGGTGACTACAGAGTCAAAAGACATGAAAAATTATTAATTTTCAACGATTTTTCGTAATTTATGACATGGAAAACCCAGATAATCAGAAAACGATTCATGGTTAGCCAAAAAAATAACCAGTACTTTTTTGTGCTTTGTAATATTTCAGAGGGTTAATTAAATGGCATCACAAGTTTTAACAAAAGTTTTGTGTTGCGTCCAATAGATTCTTCACTAGATGATGTAGAAAAGTAAAATATAAAATTAAGCATTGAAAACTTGGTTAACATGGGCAAATGAAGGTATCGTTAAAATTATTTTGTAACGGTTGGTCTCCAAATGGCCCCAGGCCAAAGTTATAATGAGATCAAAACGAATGATCATTTAAACATGTAATCATGAAAATTGGAAAAGGGCCAAAACATAGCGAGCCTGATAACAGCGAAGTGTCGAATCACCGAACGGTAATGTGAAATCATTATTTATCGATCCAACAGTCGTGAATAAACACAATAATTAATGATCCTCATCATGCGTCCACCGAACCTACCCAAAACGGCAGTAGAATAACAGAAAACATGTTCAACGACAATAATTGTTTATAGAAATAACGAAGATCAATTAAGCCTTTGCTAATCCGGTTATTATATCAGAACTTCACAATATTATGAATTAGGAGATCCAAAGAGAGATATTAAGTCGACGTTAACATAATGAACACGATTAAGGAAGGAATGATGGTTTGGACGTGGGTGGATCAAGTGGTGTCAGGAGAATATAATTATTATGATAAGTAAATGGATGAAAGAAGAAACCGACGACGTTACAGAAATATTTCTGTCAGGAATAGACAGAAATATTTCTGTCTATTTTATCAGCAGCTGGAAAGTCTGAATGAGCGATATGTCACAAGACAGACTTTGGCATTTCATATTCTTTGTCTACTCCTCCAGCGAAAAACCTTTACCGATTAAATTTCATGTTATTATAATGATCAATTAATAAATAATTACAATCAACTATCATTCGTTCAGGCAATAATATCTTCTACATAAAGAAGAGTGTCCGTATGTGGGTTTGCTTTTAAAAATATAAAACTACAGTTTTATACCGAGTTTGACGAAATTTTGCACACTTGACCTTAAAAATAACAGGAAGGTCACTGTCCACACGAGTTTTCAAAAAACCACCCCCATCCTCCTTCTTCACCCCTTAAAGCAAATTTTTGGTATTTCTTGTTTTGAAATTTTGCACACTTGACGTTCAAAATGAAAGGAAAATTACAGTGTAGGGGTAGGGATAGGGGTAAAAAATCATTACTTCAAAACATTACTCTAAATAACTTCAGTGAGTAGATTGATAATAACCATTTCTGAAGTGTAATAAATAATAATAATAATAATCACAAATCATAATTTGTTTCGTATTAGTAAAAAGCATTAACTTTGTAGTTTGCCATAATTATAATATAAACGCATAAATTTGTTTTGAACCACTTCAACTTATAATAATCTCGACCGGTTTCGGGAGTATTCTTCCCTCGTGAGGAATATATTGAAACTAAACTACGATATAAAATAATGATAGATAGTTTTATAGAAGCTTCTTATGCTTTTTAGGGTCACTTTATAAACATTTTCCAGTCCTAAAAATTAAAAGTATTCCAAATAAATGCCAACTCTTCTTGTGCCACCAATCTTCTCATAAATGTAACATGAATAGAAAAATAGAAAAGGATGATGAAATAGCAACTGTAAAAATATCATCTCTGTACTTTAATTTTCTAATAAAACTGTGTTCATGTGAAGCGACCTGCCAGGTAAGTATGTTTTTCTGTATCTGTTTGTGCATAATTAGATAAAGAATAGGACGTAGGAAGATTTGTACAGCGCCCTTGAGGTGATTTTTCACAAAAACGGCGGTATACAAGTAATCCAATTATTATTATTATAGTTTTATATATTCCTGTTGCGGCAATGGTACTTCCGAAACCGGTCATGATTATTGTATTATATTTAAGTGTTTCAAAATAAATTTTGCGTTTATATTATCATATTTTATTTTTTGATCGTGGTGTTATTTAGGCAGCATTCACGTCTAAAAAAAATCGGTCGGTACTTATTATTCTCTTTTCAATAGATTTGTAGTCATTTTATGACGTCATTATAAATTAATAAGAAGAACTTTATTCAGACTACTTTTTAAAATATATAAATATAACTGTAAATTTAGGATACAGTTTTGAATAAAAGCTCCATTAGACTAAAATAGCAAACTCCCGATTACCTAGAAAACGTAGTTTATCAGTATTATATTTTTTGTAAAATGTCTTAAATTAAAATTAAAATAAAATGTAATACAAAAACATTTTTCGAAAGCAAAGCTTTACTCATCAGGAAAAACAGTAAAGTGGTGTAAACAAAGTTATTCTTGGTAATTTAATTATTTTTCTAATACTAAAAACAGTTTCGAACATATTTTTTGCATAAAAGTTTCCCTTATACTTGCAGAACTAGTTATTCTCGGTTAGAATATTGTTGGTCTCTCTATTCTTGCTTCAGGGCTGATTTCAGGGGTGGCCACAGGGGTCTTAATGATTATTGTCATAGCAAAACATGTTGGGTTACTCTAATTAGTGCTGCTAATTGGGGCTTTTTTCTCTTTGAGACAATTCGTTTGAAAAACTTTGTCTAATATTTTCATTATTCCGTTGTCCTCCTCTAATGTTTGAAAATCACGTACAAAACGTACACATATTTTGTTAAATTAATTCACAGTCGATTGAAAATGAAACGTTGTAACAACAGCACATTAATTGACTTAGAGACAATGGAGAAGTAAAACAATGGTCAACAATGTGACTATTGTTTGCTTAAAAAAATATTCATATATATAGAATTCGGTGATAAAGCAAAAATACCACAAAATTATTGATTTCAATATTTACTGTGTTATATTTAAAAAAAAAAATAATAATCTAGTCATTAAATAATATAAAACAAATGAAATAGGAAACAGAAAAAGACACAGAAAAGGTTTCAGTCGCATCTAGGAATCAAACCTTACCGGGACAGCGCTCTAATACTGAGCCAATGAGACCTGTCTATTTAAGTAATTTTAATCGATATTGTACTTCAATTATTTTTATCGGTCTCATGTTTCATTTGAGATTTTTTGATATTATCTTCTTCAATGATTAAATAATAAAATTAAGTTTGTTAACTTCAATAAGTTATTTAAAAAAAAATAATAATGTAATTACGTAGTAAAAAAAAAGTTATTGGAGAGTATTTATTGTAACAATTCATTTTTGGAAAATAAAAAAAATATTTACTTTTGTGTCCTTACTATTGATTTGAGATGTTCCCTCAAAAAAAAACTTATATTTGATATTCTAATATTCGTGTTTGATGTACGGATACCATGACTTCTCACTACTTAGTGATATTTCTATAAAGCAATATTTGCACCAATCAAGTGTGCTTTCAAATAAATGGTGAAGTAAAGAAAAATAATTTACACAAATCTAACGTTAAAATAATACACAAACTTTCCTAAAACTATTGAAAACCTTTTGAAACATTAAATTGTCTTATAATCAGCATATTACATTTTTTTCCAATGATTCTTGTTTTCACCTCTCAAGGGTATTATCGGCCATCGTTTCAATGAATGGATAAGATGTATTTTAAATTATTTATTTTGGAACCTGTCCGGAAAAGGACACACAAAAAAAATCTGATGTAAATTTTCTAATTCCAGACCGCAGAACGTACAATCCGGGGGTTAAGCACGTGAATTTTAGAACATTGGAGGGAACGGAGAAATGTAGAATTTATTGTTTTAAATTACCCAATTTAATCGGGCAATAGAGGGTATTTAAAAAGATAATATTATATAAGCGTTTTTAAAGTAATATACCACTAAAACGCTACTATAAAAATTTGTCAAGTGAAGCGTGTAATAATCACCTTTGAGTCATTAAGTGTAAAGATGCGTGTTAAAAAAGGGTTTGCTATAAGATGTTACTGAATTTATTAAAAATAATTGTATACAGCTTATTAATTTATATTTTTGAAAAGCCAGGAGAAGGCGCTGTTGCCTGGGGGCGTGACTTCGAAGAAATGCCCAGAGCCTCAAACTGTCAAATGTTAGTTGTGCTCTTGGTGTTGCCAACGATTGGTTTATGAACAATAATTGCAACGGTGCCTGTCTACACAACTATTAGTATTGAATATTTATAATCATTGCATAGATTCGCATGTTCGCAAATATACAAGAAAATATAAGAAAAATAACAAAGATTTGCTTTTAGAAAACTATCATAAAAGTGTTTTTGAAAGGACATTATCCTTCTCATCCCAAGATCCTTGAAATCTCCATTTGTTACTTTAAAGGAGAATGATATGTTTTACATCATGTTGACCATAGTTTCCCAACTGTTTCCATTCATTCTAAGGAAGGGTAAATATATTAAAAATAAATTTAATGAAAGAAGAGGCCAGTTGGATCCCAATACAATGCGTTAGTACAACCGTTAAAATCTGTACAACCTCCATTGACTTAATAAATCTTATTTTTAAGTTGTTAGTTATAAGTCTAAGTTATACGTTAAATAAATTAGTTTTAAATCGCTTTTGAGGTTTCTGTAACAAACGAAAAGATCTAATATTTTATGGATGAATTTGTTTTTAGAAAAAATGTACTTAATTATGAGAATATATACATATAACTAGAATAACACGTTATCACAGAACAACTTAACGTTTAGAGGACTCAAGATGTATGATGAGATGCCTGGAAGTGTGAAAAGTGAGGGAAGAATGAGTTTGTTTAAAAATAAATTTCAGATATGATTATTGTAAAAAATATTATATTATAACGTTAAATATAATATACATATTAGTTTAAATACAAACAATGTAAAATCAACAACCAACTCAATAACAACTCAACTTATAAATAGTATGTAAAGTTAACGCGGCATCACGTTCATTGGTCAAATGAATTGAACGTACAGTTTTATATTATTGGATGGTGGATGCAATCTGTTAGCAATAAGTTGTTATAATGGATTTTATGTAGTTAATAAGATAGAGCATTTGAATAAAAAAAGGTACATGGCTCTTGTATATAAATATACAAATCGACTAAATATTATTATAAACAAATGATAAAAATAAGGAACATCAAACCTCAGTACTTTTTCAAAATGTTTTTTAATAATCATACAAATCTTGATTTTATAATTTTGAATGCCGGAATCAGGGTCAATTTAATGAATTAGTTGGAAGTGAGTATTATTATTTATTACACCTATTCGAATTTATTCAGCCTAGCTCCTTTGGATATTTACGTTTAGGGGCAGTAAATCTAGGGATTGTTTAGGGAAGGGATGATATCATATTTAATGCCATGATGTTGTTCAAAGCCCCCGGGAGTATTTTGGTTAATTGAAATGTTGTGACTTAAATGTTTTGATTAAATTTGATTTCTGAACCAAAAGAAAATATTAATTTTAATTAATTCGCTGAGATAAACAATAATATTGTCCTCGTATTTGCACTGTTTTCCAGTCGGTGGTGACCTCCGTTCTGAGGGGTAATCTCCTTGGCTCTTACCATATATCATGTCTTCGAAACCCGGCGTGGTGGCATCATTTTTACGGTTTTTCGTGGTATTTAAAGGAGTTATAATACAAATTTGTATGGACAAAATGTATTTTTTTTCTGTAACAAATTTAAAAAAAAACGGTAAAAAAAAATCGCATACGTAAAATGAATATTATATGTTTCCCCTTTAAATCCCATCAAGTTTTCGTGGATTTTTATATCTTGGTATCATAGTTCAAAAACAGACTACATCATATTGCTTTGGTTGTGTAATCTGTCTTTAAATATTTTCTGCAAATAGTTTGACCTATGCGATAACTATGTTTTTCTAAATGAATAAAACATATCTTAAATATATCTTGTCCACATTCATTTGCACAAATGTGCTGTACGAGTATAAACAGGCATACCTTTGCATCGTGGCATCGTGCTGGTGAGAGAACACATTTCAAATTTCTTTTTTTATATGTTTAGAGACCGAAATTGAACAGATAGGTACTTCCCAACCTTCCTCTCACTTGCTTCTCCCTCACTCCCAACTTTCGTCATTCAACAGTCATATTTTAATTAGTTTTATGCGGTATCACATAAAATTAAATTGGTTGATTAAGTAAGTCGTCGCAAAGTGACCTAGCCACAGTTTGAAAATGGCTTTGAACGCAGAAACTGCTGTCACCATAATAAAAACTAAAACACTTGCCATTATTCAATTTGATTAACATTAAATTTTAAAATAAAATAAATGGAGTTCTAAGAATTAAACACAAAAACAATTAATAATCAAATTAGCATGACTGATAATGGGTACTACCGTTAAAATACACATTTATGTGAATTAAATAAGATGATTCGTAGATGGATACCTACTCGCTGGGAGGCCGTTAAAAAAACAACCGATATTTCTATTATTAACCATGGAATTAATCTCAAATTCTATGAATTATGGAACAACGCCTCATTCAGTGCGCTAAAATTGAATTATTTATCACAAAAACCAAGCGTTTGCGGGTCTGTTTTCTGTCCCACGAAGCGTGACCGCAAAATGTACCCCCACTTCCCCTCACCTACAAAACTTCTCCAAACCGTCGGCAATCTTCCCCCAACCTTCCCCAACCCTTTCCACCCTTCCCCATTTCCATCGCTCCTTCTCTTCCTGAGCCATGGAAAGATATTTTAGCACCTAATACAACGGCTTTATTAAATCGCGGTATTTGTTTAATTAAAGCCAGGCGCCTAGCGGTAAAGAGAGATAAAAAGAGAGAACGGAAAGGGGAAGAGAGAAATGAGAAGAGAGATCGGCAAAGGTATGGCTCCCGATACAAACTAAAGTCCGGTCTACACGATATTCTTTGAAATGGATCCCTTTGATTACTCTATTATTATTCTTCGGGATCATAAAATTCCACCTTCCTCTATATTAGAGTTTTTCGTGATTAATTTTAGCGTCCAATATTTTTAATTAAAACGTTTTACAAGTAATGAACAAATTTATTTTTGTTTATGTTTTAAAGGAAAAATTGATGTTTTTAATTTTCATTAAAAAAAGTTTTTTCTTCTTGCTTACTGAAATAAGACATTCAAACAGTAAAAAAAATACTTTTAAACAATAATTAATCATTCTTTCAAAGAAAAGGTATGTTTTTTTTAATCAAAACCATAAAGCAGAAAAATCTGTTTCTTTGATGACTGAAGATGCTAAAAATCCTAAAAGTTTGAGCTCTGGTGTCGTATACGGGGGGAATTCAAATAGTTCGTAGAATTGACATAAAGGCGATGTTCTGCAGAGTTAAAAGTTATTTTATTTTGTAATTCCATCCTTAGTTAAGCATTATGCCACAATTTGAATGCGCTATGTTACTCAGTTTAGTTGTAATACAAGTTTGAATGGAATGTGGTTGGCTTTTATATGAAAAGAAAAAAAAAATTGAAACAAGAAAATGTTCCCAAAGTGTATGATACGGTGTTGAGTAACCAGTGAGTGAAGATGCGTAAAATAAGAAAAAAGACTTGGCATATTGATAAGGAGTACAAATTTTATATTAATTGATCATTAGGCGAGTCAAAAATTTTGTCGGGTTGGTTGCCGCGTATGCGGAAAAAAAACGATCCCAAATTTCAAAAGAGTTTTTAGATATGATGGACTATTACAACAATATTTTATTGACTTTTTTTTTTAATGCTCTATGATTTTTTTCATAAAAAAAATTTTGGAAAAAGAAATAATCAACAAAGATTAAGTCTTTTGAACAAATTGTGAGTTGTCATTGACGAAAAACAACTCAAAACATAACTAACTAACTAACCATCTCGCCGTTTCGAGGCCGTAGGCAGAGAGGACGGACCGCCAAACAACTCGATCTTTCCATACACTTCTTGCTTAATTCACTTTCATACAGCGTCTCATACATTCTCTTCTGTTATTCGCTTGATCGTGTCATGTCTTCCTCGGACGTCCCGGGCTTCTTCTTCCATTCATTTCGCGTCATATATTCTCCTTACACTCCTCTATGCGTTCATTTGCTCTACCTGCCCAAACCATCTAAGCGCCCTTTCTCGATCTTGCTCACTACGCTTACATCAGCCTTGCATTCTTTACGAATCTCAATATTTTTCACACGATCATACATGGTTTTATAACGCATTCGTCTCAGAGATCTCATTTCTACAGCATTCAGTCTACTTTCATCCTTCCTCTTCCAGTTCCATGCCTCACTGCCATACACCAGGGTTGCTGGACTGCTAGCTTCGCTTCTTTGGACAACTTTTTGTTTGCGCCAACCGCGTTCTGTCCTTCGTTAATGGAGTTTCCTGCATTCACCCTTCTTTCAATATCCCTATCAGTCTTTCCATCTCTCATAAACATACTTCCCAAATACACAAACTCATCGACCTGCTCCAAGTATTCATCATTCACAACTATGTTACACACTGTTTTCCTAAAATCTACTAAAATCCATTTTAATTGAGTTCTAATTGAATTCCCATACTTCGTATTCATTAGACCAAGCCGTTTCCGATTTTTATCTGTACCCAGATTTAAAAATATGCTCCGCTGGGATGAGATTTCAGGCAAATTTAAAATGTACAGGCAAATACAAGTCTATTTTGAAGATTTTGAGATATCGCACTTTAAACCGACATTATTACACTCGGATTAATCAATGGAAGAAAATTTATAGATCTTGGAAAATGTTATTTTCAGAAACGAAAAAAAAAACAAAAAATTCCATCACCATTTTCTTCATACTCAGTTCTACGAACTTTTTGATCTCCCCTCATAAATATAACTTTTTCTGTACTTACAGAACTAATACATAATATTTTTGTTATTTTGAAGATGCTTTGGTAAGTTTTCCGTATTAACCATGAATTATTAATTCGGTAAAACCGGGTAGACGAGTTTGTGAAACGTAATTTTTTAGTTTTTGAACGATCCTTTACTCGACGTATAGAGCAAGGGCGTCGCGATGCCCCCTGAAGCGGCAAAAAATGCAATACTCACCAGCAAAAACAAGCCCAACCAACCCCGTTCGAAACTTATCCAGCCAACCCTTGCAAGGCAAACAAACCCTTTTAAGGTGTGTTATTCTTTTAGCTGGAGTTTAATTAAAAATAAATGTTGCTAGGGGTTGTATAATGGAATTTTCACGGCGTAATCAATTTAAATCGTAATATAAATTTATATATCCATTTTATACCCCTTAGTAGATGTTCTTCTAAAATTAAATCTTAATTCCGAAAACCGGTTAGCGTCCCGTGGAAATTGTTACTGATGTGAAGTACAAAAATATGCTAATGTGAAAGGGTTAAATATTTTTAATAATACCTAGGCTTTTGGTTGATTTTATTGTAGGATGTTTTAGCTAATTATGCTACAAATCGTTTTATGAAAATTTGAATGTTTTTTGTAAGTTTTACTGTTTTTTATTAGTTTTTATAATTGAATCAAATCGATTATTATTATTATTATTCAAAATGCTGAGGTGGAGATTCAATGTTGAAAGACGAGTTTTTTTTAATAAATCTTAATGAATTAATAAGTATTTAAATTTCTTTCAATTCAAAGTTCTTTGCCACAAATATACAAAATCAATTAATTTCTTCAAGCGATTGGTATTCACTTTGTGGCGTCATTATTAATAAATTAATTTAAACAAATACTTAGTATTCACCACTTTATAAATATACATTGATATCTACATGTTTCGAAAGCGATGCTTTCATCGTCAAGAATATATAATATATAGTATATTTGCGCACGTTCCAGAGTGGAAGATACTCTCCGAATTGCCCTGGTGAAAGACCGCATTCAGAATTGAAACTCTGCTTGAAATTGCTTTTAGCCGTGTTTGGTGACCAGATCTGAATAGCCAGGTACTACCCCAACCTTCTCGTTCCCTTCTCCTTCTCCTCCTAGATACCTTCAGCTTCACAACATTCCCCAATCGGGGACTGGCTCCAGACCGTTGGGAGCAGTTGGGACTCTTGTGCGGTATTCATTTTTTAAAAATATGTGTATATTTTCAATTCATTTATTATTATTCCATTTAAAAAAACGTTTTATTTTTTATACAGAACTTTTACTGTGCAGTTATAAAATGGCTTCGGAAGCCGAAACAGTCGTCACACGTAATAATAATTTTATAGCAGAAACTTTTTTTAATAAACCGTTTTATAAATTGAATAGTTCTAGTCAATATTAAATTTATAAAATTTTAAAATTAAATTCGTATAAATGAGTTCTAAATGAAGTTGGAACAATCGTATTATTATGGGAAGAGTAACAGAAATACTGTTTTTTAATCACAATTTTTATTTTATATTACAAACCGGACTCCGTTGGTTATTTATAATTAAATTAAATTAGTGGTTAAAAGCAAAGTTTTTGTTACATTTTATATAATATGTAAAATCACAAAGTGATTGCTTACTTCGAGATAAAAAAGGTGTTTTCTTAAATTAAAAATAGTTTTCTCAAGTCAATAAATATAAGGGTCACCACGTCAAATAGTCACTTTAACAATTATTTATGGAATGAAAGAATTCTTCGGAAAATTCGTCTGATAATGCCTTTGAAAGGCGAAACAGCTGTCATGCATAGGATATATACCCGGCTGTTTATAATATAAATGAACCGTTTAGAGCGAATGAACGAAGAAAGTATAAGAAACGGCGTGATGGTTTGTTAGTTAGTTAACCGTTTATTGAAATTAAAAAATATGTTTTAATAAAAAATAAAATAAAAAGCATTTTATCATCTTTTTATTTGAAAGACGGAACAATAAAAAAACTTTTTTTTTTTATGAAGTCGTAATGATAATTACCCAAAAATAGCAGCATAAGGTCAGTTATGGATTAAAATAAATAATGATCTTCTACAGCATTTTAAAATTAATCTCGGATTAACCTCGGATAACCTCAATCCTTGGATTTTGTCTATTTGTGGAAAAGAACTTTAGACTTAAAATTTTTTTCACTTATTAATTCATTAAGATTTATTAAAAAAAACTCGTCTTTCGACGTTGAATCTCACCTCAGCATTTTGTTGATTACTTCTGAGAGTATTTTTATTTAAATGCGTAATTAAACTAAAAATCTCAATATGCATATCATTTCGCCTTTCTTACGATTTCAAACAATTTATTTAAATACTGGCCTAATATACCTAAAAAGTTAGTGTGATCGACAATACACATAAAAAAGTAATCCATAAAGTGAATTGTTTCACTTCGCTTAGTCACTTTACCATACTCCTTGTTTTGTTTGTTTGCTTTTTTTGTTTTATTTAATGTAATCAAATTTAATAATATTCCTATTGAGTTCCGCAAGTATTTTAGTTATTTATTAATGTGACAGCTGTTTCGGCGGTCAAATAAATTTTCAAACTGTGGTTAATTTCAATTTTTAATATGCCTAAAATAATTTATTACCGGTGAAACCGATTTACTGAGAAAATAATTGTTAAAATAGATTCTCTATTCTGTGAGGTACTTTGAAACCTGGTTTCCCCGCATTAAATGGTAATGTTTTCTTAATTGTTTTATAATGACGTGACTGCTATTGACCTATTTAAATCTGTTATATTGCTCAGGTTTTGTGAACAAACTGAGAAATGGGGAATAAACCATTTTCCTTACTTTAATAATTAATGTTATAAAAGAATCATTCGTTTATTTTATTAATTTCAAAAGAGTACTATGAATTAAACACAAAAACAATCAAACAGTAATTATTGAATGAAACACTAGTATATATTGATTAACTTGGCGGGTTTGCGATAAGTCGACGTAGCTCAACGGTAGAGCATCTGACCGGCAATCAGAAGGGTGCAGGTTCGAGTCCTGTCGGCGACATTTATCTTTTCTCGGAAGGTTTTTTAATTTGGATGAGTGTTTCAGGCTAATAATTATTGTTTATAAAAATAATTGTTACCCTTTGCGCTATGCACAAAAATCTTGTCTTAAAAAAAAAAACTTTAGTTTATCAATTAATAAACAATCAAATTATCATACATATTGAAATGTCTTTAGTATGAAGGCTACTGATTTTATTTAACCTCCTCCGTTACAGTAAAACCTTGAATTTATTGAACCCGGATAAAAAATATGTAATAGATAATAATATATTGATAATTTATTAGAGAAATCAACTCAAGGGCGCAGTATAAATATTACTTCCTATTCTCTAACTAATTATGTGCAAATAGATACAGAAAAACATACTTACCTGGAAGGTCACTTCAGATAAAGACTGTTTTATTAGAAAATTTAACACTATTGAAACTATTCCATTATAATTGAATGAATAATTATAATTGTATGAAACTATTCCATTATAATTGAATGAAACAATAAAACTTTTATATTTTCTTCAAAAAAGATTGGTATTCACTTTGTGGCGTCATTATTAAGAAGTGAATTTAAAAATATTTTGTATTCACCTCTTTGTTAATATACACATATCTACATGTTTCGAAAGTGATGCTTTTTTCATCAGGAATATATAGAATACAAATTTTAATACAAACGCGTAAATTTGTTTTAAACCACTTCATTTTAATATAATAATCAACCTGTTTCGTAAGTGATGCTTTTTTCATCAGGAATATATAGAACACAAATTTTAATACAAAGGCGTAAATTTGTTTTGAACCACTTCATTTTAATATAATAATCAACGTGTTTCGGAAGTGATGCTTTTTTTCATCAGGAATATATAGAATAGAAATTTTAATAAAAACGCGTAAATTTGTTTTGAACCACTTCATTTTAATATAATAATCAACCTGTTTCGGAAGTGATGCTTTTTCATCAGGAATATATAGAATACAAATTTTAATACAAAGGCGTAAATTTGTTTTGAACCACTTCATTTTAATATAATAATCCTGTTTCGGAAGTGCCCTTCCTTTGTCATGAATACATTAAGACTTTTTTTATACACCGACCGGTTTTAGAACAACCGTTTTTCATCCGGGAAAAATGTATATTATCTTAACAATATTACAAAATTATGCAAAAAATTAAGTCTGTAGAAGATACAATTATTACAGTTCCTATTTTATCCATAATAAGGTGTCTTTCCTTATATTTTGACTGGTTATAACAAAAGGCATTTTAAACAATGATTCACTATCAAAATTGCATTACGAGCTTAAATAGTTGCATAATCCAGGAGAATACTGGTACTGCCAGAAAGCTGTTCAAATTTCATCAAGTAGGTACTAGAGCTTACTGTTCCATGGGTCTTTTTTATGTATCAGTTTGGCTTTATAGTATCAAGTTTAGATATTAAATGTAATCGACACAAATTAAAAATAAAATAAAATAAAATTCGTGTATTTTAAATGGCTGAATCCTAATCAAATAAAGTCCTTATTTTAAAGCAAGGTCAAGGACAATTAATAAGTCGCTCGAGGATAATTAGATCAAGACAAGGGTAGAATGCAAACCACCAAATGTTTCGGCGTAACGCAGGACTTTCAGCTGCGGGCGGGCCTGGGGGAAGTTCGGGGAAGCCAGGGACGTTAGGGGAAGTCAGGGGAAGTTAGGGACAGTCCAGCCGGGGGTTATGAAGGGCCGGTCCGGGTGACTTTGTGGCATCCCTTTAGCGGACACACTGCTGGACAAACACACTTTGCTGGTCAATTAACTAATGACGGTCCCGTGACTGGTCGAATGGCCGTGGTCAATGGGCGTCCAGACGGAACATTCTGGCCAAAGGAGTGACACATTGATTATGATCACGCTATGACAAGGGTTCCGTTAATTGTTGCAATTAGTCATAATGAATAATTAATACGCGCGAAGAATTACGATCAGAAACTTGTGTTATTTTTTATATTAAATTTTCATCAAACTTTATTAAAAACATCTCAGCCTGAAAATGGCCGAATATTTTCCAAGCTTTCAAAACAATCCGTGAAAATTTATCTGGTACACAAAAAGTTTGTTAGGTACTTTACTTGGAAATATTGGAAAATTATTTAAGGTCAAGAATTTGAAAGAAACTTTAGGTTAAATTTTATTAAATATTTCAGGTAAAGAAAATACTTAATAGATGGCCACCGTGGATCAAAAAGTAAATGAAATCGAGACTTGGAACACTGTTTGAATTCGTTTTAATAGTTTTTCACCCGATTTATAATATAGATCCTCAAATAACGAACAGTTTTCACAATTTCTCGAGTTTAATAAAAATCCTTATTTTTTTTTGTTTTACTCCAGAAAAAACAAAATTAAGTTTTCACTTACTTAACTAGAATGATTATCTATCTTAATAGATGCATTACAATTTTATACATATTAATTATTTTGTTCGGATAATTTCAGAAATAATTTTTTTTTTTTTTTAATACGAGTATACCTATTTTCTAATTTCGTTTGGAAGGCAATTATATAAATTGCCCCCCTCGTAGCTAATGGATCGCTTGCCTTATTTTGTATGCATGTTGTGTTAATGGATGTTATAATTTTGTCGTGTAAAGTTTGTGTGAACTTGTGACATTTTAATTAATTTTGTATTTGTATGCATAATTTTGTTACTTATTTTATTCACTGAGAGATATATGTATATATATTGTACTATTATAATTTTATTATTGTTAACAATTTTCTTTGCTCGTATAATTTTTTAGTGGATGTTCTAGAATTAAAGTTTAATAGCTTTCTAACTACCTTGTTTTGTTTAACCTCTAATTCATTTATGTGTGTTATATCGCACAAGGGTTTCAATTGTCTGGAGCTGCTGGAACTATAGTATGCTTAATTTGGGGAATGTTGTGAGGTGGAAGAAAGTATGAGGGGGGGGGGAGGAGAAAATATTTCGAGAGTGCACCTCTACATATATATCAATACACAAACAGTTTACTAAACTTTTTACCCTGACTTTTATCTTCAACTGCATTATAACGGAATTGCTCCGGCTTACTTATCAGAAATGTGTATTTCTGAAAATACCCATTCACTGCAATCCACTCTTAGGTCAGCAGCGTTATCAGGTATCGCGGGGTTAAAGGAACCAAAGCGCACACCTAATACGAAGTTCGGTGATCGGGCTTTGGGAGTATCGGGACCTAAAGTCTGGAATGAACTGCCTCATGACTTAAGAATGATCAAAGACTCGACAGAATTCAGAACTAATCTTAAAACTCATATTTTCAGACGATCATATCCATAAATTGAAGAAATACACACTTAAATAGCTCAGATAGACTAGCCGGTTAGTGCTTACATAAAGTCACTTATAGAATAATAACAAAACAAAAAAACGCATCGGTGCGCAAATGCGTCCACAGCCCGCAACACTGTAAACAACTAAAAGTATAAAAAATGAATAAAAAATGTTAATATTTATTAAAAACTTCATGCGTTTTTTAAGGCCATTTTATAAATATTCTCCAGTACTAAAAAATATAAATATTTCAAATAAATACCAACTCTTCTTGCGCCACCAATCTTCTAAAAAACGTAACATCAATAAAAAAAAGCGGGATAAAATAGCAACTGTAAAAATCATATGATCTCTAAGCTTAAATTTTCCAATAAAACTATATACATCTGAAGCGACCTGCCAGGTAAGTATGTTTTTTTTTTTTTTTTCGAAGATGCTTCTTCTAGAAGGTTTTCACTTTGTGATGTCATTATGTATTTTAATTAAAACAAAATAACTTTGTATACATCACTTTATTAATATACAATATTACTACATGTTTCGTGAGCGATGCTCACATCTTCAGGTATCAATGTATACATTATATTATTATATTAAAGTGATGTATACAAAGTTATTTTGTTTTAATAAAAAAAAAATAAAAAAAATATATATATATATATATGTTTTTCTCTATCTGTTTGTACATAATTAGATAAAGAACAGAAAGTAATATTTGGTGAGCGCCCTTGAGGTGATTTTTTACAAAAACGGCCCTATACAAATTATCCAATTAAGTAATAAGTAGGCTTTCGCTGTATGGGCCCCACACCAGAAAAAGTATGTATAAATATTATAACAAATTCAAAAAAAAAACTTCGATAGCTATATATGAGGATGCACGGCGAGTACCCGAAATTTATGCGCCATCAATATTTGCTCTCTGAGACGCGCTACAAAAGTCTCCAGTCTAGAAGGAGAAAGGCTCTTGCAGTAACGGTCTGTAAAATTATACACAATTTGATAGACAGTCCAAACAACTACCGTCAGGGACGGCACCACGATCTGCTATAGATATCAAATGGGAGAACAGATGTGTTAGCTCAGCACAGAACGGTGCTAAATAAAATCTTTGTTTATATTTTATTTTTTTTGTTTATATTACAAACTCTGGAGGTTTCAAGAGACATGCAAAAAATGTAATTTAATTCTTGTCATTCCGTATTGTATGTGTATATAAAATTAATGCAGTCTGTTACACTATTAAAAAAAAAACTTGACACTGTTGAAAGTATTTCCATTTCGGTTTCTCATTCTACTTGGGATTTTCTCAGTAATTTGAAAAAATATTTTACGCTTGAATATTTTAAAAACACCGGATGTCAGTCACTAGTTCATAGGAATATTCGATGAATTTAGTAATTTATTTATAATAATTTTGCATTCATCTAAACACTAGGAAATATATTGACTACATCAAATAATACCAAAAGTGCATTATTAGGGATGTCTAAAGATTTTAAATGATCAACAAATTGTGGAGAATTTTTTATTTTATATTTAGGTTTGAAAACATTGCTATCCAAAAATTTTCTATTAATTGTAGAGGCTAATTTATCACTAAGGGAATTACAGTTAGAAACTACAGGTTTATTAGGTTGATCAATTTTATGAATTTTTAGTAAGCTGTATAAATTAATAAATTAATTTCTTTTTTAATTTCTAATATAAATTAATTGCTTACCCACTTTAATCAATTTTTGTTTATGTTTATAATATGTCTATTCTTTCATTATTGTGTTCATATTTTTATTATTTATTTATACTTGAAATTATTTTTTAGTATTCATATATTTCTGAAGCTGCTTTCGAAACGTGCAGATATCAATGTATATTTATAAAGTGGTGAATACCAAGCATATTTTTAAATTCGTTTATTAATAATGATGCCACATACTGAATACTAATCGTTTGAAGAAATTATACTAAATGAATAGTTAAAAACAGTGTTTCATCCCCTTTAACGAAATTGTTTTATCGTATTATTTTAATTATATCTCTGGTATAACTTAGTCCGATATAATATAAGATAACCCTACAAAAAATAATGTTTGTACTTTTAAATTTTGCTTCCCTTAACGCCCAGCAGATAAATCATATTTTCCTATTTATTTACCTACCGAATTTACCGAAGATTTTATTTCTCGGAAACAAAATGTAATTATTTTATCGTAAAAAATAGAAGAAGAAGAGGATACTTTTCCTTAAAGGCTGGAATGAAAAATCGTCCTGGTATGCATAAAATACAGCCGGGTTGTTTTCTCGGAATCCGGCTCCTGACTTCCCCGGACGTTTCACTTCCCCGTGCGTCTCGGCTCCTCCCCGCGTCTCCGCTTTCCCGTACATCTCAAGTTAAAAGCTCAAATGAAGGAATAATGGCTTAATAAAAAGTCGGGCTGAGGTGTAAAACAATGGCGAGGTACGTTGCAGTGGATTGCTTATACCAAATTGGTCCTCAAAAATTAATGATTTTTAACAATAAATTAGGTAACTTGTTTTATACTTCTCCCTGGCATTTTGATGTATTGGTACTTTATCACAAATGGGTAGACAAGCTGCGGCTAGCGTATCTGA
Source organism: Halesus radiatus (assembly GCA_022606495.2). Taxonomy (NCBI): domain Eukaryota; kingdom Metazoa; phylum Arthropoda; class Insecta; order Trichoptera; family Limnephilidae; genus Halesus; species Halesus radiatus. The sequence continues at coordinate 80,239 of JAHDVE020001163.1, forward strand.
AAAAAGTTAAATATACGTCAAATCCGAAAGGTTGACTCTAACCCCAGAGTGTTATTTATACTCTACGTATAGCCTCGGTGAAAGACCACCATTTAAAATGTCAACATTTCTCTAAGAAATTTATAAAAATACTGAATGCGTTAGTGTTATTATTTATTTACCTTTTTATTTATTTACTTTTTTTTGGGAAAATTAACAGCAAATCCATAATTTTCATATATATAACAATATAAACAATAAATTATGCCAATTATAAATTTTCCTCTGCTGATGATAAATACTATGAGTAAAGTGTGACAATGTACAGTTTTTCATCAATTAGCTTAAACAATGTCAGTCGAGGGAGGGGAGGGTGGATGGGAACATAGGAGTGGGATAAAGGTAAAAAGATGGTTTAAGTTAACTAGTTTGAGAGTGGTCGCATTATGGATTTTAATTTAATATCACGTGTAGTTGAGTTAAAAATGTCAATATGGTAATAATTTAAGTTAAACGAGTGTGTAGATCTGGAGATAAATGAGTTTTGTTTGGAATTGGTTTTACAATGAGGGATATAAAAAGTAAGTGGCTGTCTGCTGTTGCGATTTGGGATATGAAATAATAGGCTTTTGAGAAGATCAGGGCTATCAACTAGGTTGCGTGCGATTTTAAATAACATTACGGAATCAGCTATATTTCTTCGGCAGGTTAATGTCTATAAATTAAAGAACTGTGCGGAGTCTTCATTGCTAACATGAGATCTAAAAGAGCGGAAGTTTAGGAACCTTAAAAATCTATTTTGGACGCTTTCAATTCTGTTTTTATGTAGTGCATAGCCTGGGTTCCATACCTGAGATGCATATTCCAAAATACTGCGAACATAAGAGAAGTAAAGTATTTTGAAAGTGCTAATATCGTTGAACTGTTTACAGGCACGGATGACGAAACCAAGCACAGATGATGCTTTAGTTACTATATGGTCGATGTGTTTATTAAAATTCAATTTATTATCCAGTATGACCCCAAGGTCCTTACTTTCTGATTTGATAGATATCGGTTGACAATTAATTGAGTAATCATGAGTAAATACGTTATTATTTCGGGTAAAGCGCATTATGTTTTCTTAAAGGAATTTAGCCTTAAACTAACAAAAAGAATTTATTCACTTTCATATTCCATAATTACACCCGCCAAAAAACATTTTTTTTAAATTTTTAAAAGCATTACGTGCTTAAAGTGTTCTTTTCTGAAATATTCTAAATAACGCCTTCTGTGAGCGCGTAGCGTCATGATCGTGTTTCGAATGCCCTTAAGTGGAAAGGGGGAGAATTCTTAAAAATTTGTTAGCTTAATATTAAAGTTGTACAATCCTACTACAACACATAGGGAAGTGTGATATGTACTCATGTTTTTAACAAGTAATTAAACGGATAACAGGTATTTAAAAAAAATGCATCGAAATTGTAAAATTTCACGAGATGTTATAAGAAAAAAAAAAAACACTTATTTCGCTCACAATATGAGGAACTACGCATAAAAGATTACCTTATTAATAATCCAGTGAAGATTGATGGAAGCCGCCAAACTTGGTGGCTTTGAAACCCACGTCACAGCAAGGTGGAGATCGTCTTTACTATAGTTAACCTCCATTTGAGAGGGCCCCACGAGAGGAAGGAATTATTTTTAAACAGTTTGCTTGTATAACTCACTTTCTGAAATTTCTAACTAATTAACTCAATACTTGTTTAGTTTACGCCCGAAAATTTATCTTGTAAATCATATTTCCCAGTGAGAGTGAAGAAAATTGTTCACTTGTTTGAGCGATGCCTGAATGAGTAAAGTCATATTAGGAATGAAGCCAATGAAATGAATTATTGGTTTACGGTCACTTCTTGTACCTCACACACTAATCTGGTACTCCGTATATCATTGGGGGTGTAGTAAACCTTTTATAGCGACAGCCTCCTTTAGTGCAGATTATATAATGTAAAGAAAGATAACGATGCGTAGGAGCCTCCCCCCGAATGCTGTAGGTTATAATAAATAATATCTTCTTATGAATGGGGTGAGAATAAACAAAGGACGGAATTATCATCATAGATATTATCATGAGCCAAAACCAAAACCAAAAGGGCACTTGTTCATAATTTTATTCGGGAAAAACCCATTTAATGTGATCTCGTTAAAAAACATCACATTTAATGTTTTTTTTTATTTGTGTAACAAGTAGGTAGCGACAGAGAATAGTTAAACGTATATATATATATATTATAATTGATAATTATAAAACAATATGGCTTCTAGTTACATTATTGACACTCAAATATATTTTTTAAGGCTCCATATCGCTATTATTATATACATAATAGCTGAAGTACCCGGGGTTTTCCGCGGTCATGTACGTTTTGGAGTAAATTTTTATCATGAATCAACCCTACCACTACCCCTGCATAGTAATTTTCCTCTTATTTTGAACGTCAAGAGGGGAAAATTTTACTAAGAAACACCAACATTTTCATTTTCGAAATCGCATATAGACAGTGACCTTCCTCTTGTTTTGAAAGTAAAAATTTCAAGGTTGCGAAATTTCACCAAGCTCGAAATAAAACTGTAGATTTGTATACAAAACATAACCCGCCCGGGACTTTCATATAATAGAAGATAGAAGATACAAGATATAATAGAGATATATATGGTATAATAGTATATGTATATAAAAATAAATATATATGTATGTTAAAGTTGTAGAATTTCTTTTTTATATAAAATTTTAAATATTTAATAACTATTATTATTTATTTCATAAAACGGTTTAATTATAAAAAGTCCTGCTAAGTATTTAAAAAAAACAATATCCCTTGATGAAAATGACATTGCAAGCTCCGTTGACTAATAATCAGGAGAGAGTTTTTACTGATGCATTCAAATGGATTTCTGCTATGTAGTACAGATTATTTCCAAAACATAGTTCCACTGGAATGACTTTTGTCACAAAACTTCCATGCATTGAATACAAATTGCAAATACATATTTAGTTTATTTTACAGATTGTAATTTCAGGTACTTCACTACTTAAATAATGCTCTTTTGCATATCGCATAGAAACGAATTCCTGAAGATTACCTAAAACTACCAAAATCGTTGAAGTATCCCTTTAATTTTGGAGCATATGGCTATTTTTCGTTCTTGAACAGCAACTATTTTGAGAGCGGAATATATATCTACCCGCATAATTTGGCATAGAAACATGCTTGAAATGGCTTTAGCATTTCAGCCAGGTACTGACTGCCCCATACAATACTTAGGTAATATGTATATTGAGCGTGAAAGGGTATCCTGACCAGTGGGTTTATTGAATAGAGCAAAGCCTTAATTCACCGAGGGTGTTTTAATTTATAAAACACTAACTTGTTAATAAATAATGTCGCTATTTGAATGGAATAGGAACTATTATGTATATGATTGAATTTTTTTGTTTGTTTAAGACTGTCGATCTATTATTGATGATTATACGTATTTATTTTATTTTAACTGTAGATTTACAGAAATTATTCCAATGACAAAAGTACATTACATTATTACTTTGTTACACACTTATCAGCATTTTGAATATAACAATATTTATGTGGAAAGTGTCGACATCAGTCGTAAGCTCATTTAAAAACATGATCATACTTCCGATGGGCATTACTAATAGTAGATTAGTTCTGCATATCGGAACAAGGAAAGATCTGTTCACACGCGCTCTTGTAAAATTGTCAGGGACATAATGGGAAATTTAATAAAGGGAAACCTGGATTACTGCTATGACAGTTTAAAAGATTATAGACCATTATGAGTAAAGCACTTTTCTGTCTGTTGGCAAGGCTACTGATACCCAGTATCATCGATAAGAAGGCTGATGGATACAACCGAGGATAGTACCCGAAACCTCTAATATGCAAATATGTTAGAAACCTCTTTTGAACACTGAAGAAAAATCATTAACGATTTTTTTAATACAATAATTACAGATTCCAGAGTGGTAGATACTCTCAATATCGCCCTGGTGAAAGACCACCATACAGAGTCGAAACATTGTTTGAAATGCTCTTAGCCATGTTTGGTGACCAGATTTCAACTGGCTCCAGGAAGTCAGAAGTTGGAACCCTTGTGATGTATGTGAATATAGTCAAAATTTTACCGAAAATACTTTTAAATTAAATGAAAAGATTGTGCGAAGGGAGATTGAGCCTTTAGTCAAGCGATATCGGCAAAGTAATGCGAGTTAAACGCCTGGAAGCGCCTTGTTAAAGCAATGATATTTGATTCACCCACTTGACTCTGCGCAATTAGTCTGATAAACAATCGTTAGTTAACAAATCAATTGTTATCTCTATCTCTAAGCATGCTTCATGCTTAGAGATAGAGATGGCAATTGAAGAAAGAGAGGATCTTAGATTACATTTACTGGAACAACTAGAGATAAACAAAAAAACTCACCATCCAAATATAACACTAATAAATAAATTAAGAAAAATATACAATCTCTACTTCTTAGTATTTTCACGAAACCCAAATAATATAATTCCTTGAAATAATTCAGAAATTTACCGTACTAATACTAATATAAATTCATTGTCTTAAATAGCATCCATGTCACTATAACACAATTATGATAAACCCGCCATCGTTAAAAGCGGGGGAAAACAGACTTCAACTATAAGGAACCTCACGGAATAAAGAATTTTCAGTAATACCTTCATTTTCTGAGTAAATCGGTTTTTACCGAAAACATTATTAAATCATTTCAAACACCGTGAAAAAAGATTTGGGTAGAGGTAAATAAAATCATATAACCACAGTTTGAAAATGGATTTGAACGCCGAAACAGCTGTTACAACAATAATAACGAATACTTGCAGAACTTATAAATAACACTGTTAAATTTGATTTACTTACAAAATTTAAAAAATAAAATAAAGGAGTTATTTGAATTAAACAAAATAAAAATATTCATCATTGATTACCAACATTGATCCCATGTGCACTGGTACACCAACGAAAAATTCATCCGAAAAGCAGACACACGTTCACAGTTGAAGTCGACAGCATGAGAACGAATCTTCGACTCGCTCTTGTGAAATGAGCTACCGACATTCACTTTTCCTCCCGCATGTAATACGGTCCTCTTCAAGACCCATACAGTTCCCTGCATGGGTCTTTTGTGCAGGTGTAACACAAACAGGTCTTAACAAAATAGATAATGCATTTAGCAATAGTGGATATTTAAGCACTTCTGACGTATTACGAAGAACTTTTAATCCAATAAAAAAAAAAAATTCTTGAGGCAAAATTTTAATTTACGGCGATTCTTGCATTATTTGCTGATAATCCGAATCAAATTATGAAGTTTCTGCAAATTGCACGGCTTCAATAATTAAAAATTAATAACTACATCATTTATTTCTCATTATTTTATCATTACTTATTATGTACCGTGCTTCTCTAATCACGGTGTTTCAAACTGTTTTAATAAATGTTTTTTTTTCAAATATTATTAAGACACTTATTTCATACGATATTTGATCAAAACTTATCGGAAAAAAAGTCCCCAATATCTAAGGGTTGCACGCCTGCTTTATGAACAAAAAAAATAATAAAAATAGATTTCACAAATATAACCGTATAAAACTGTAGAATGATGGCATCAGTATCGGCATAATCGGCCCAGCAAGATAGACATTATTGTTAATAAAATAAATATAGTAAAATTGTTAAAACAGTCAATTAAAATAAACATTAATAATAAGTCTATAATGTGCACTGGGTTCCGGCTGTATCCGGCGGTACCCGGCGGTACCCGGAGCGCCACGTACGACCGCTGTATGTATTAAGATAACGAAGACATCGTAATTTACAATATTATTGTTTTGCATAAAGTTCCGCCTTGCTCGGAGGCTGGGGGCTGGCGGCTGGGGGCTGGGGGCTGGAGGCTGGATGCATAGCGGCGGCCACCAAACGTATCACGTACATTAAAATTAACTTACCGCCGTTATTAATGAAACGATACCGCCACAACAATTGGTGTTTGTATAACGAATATCTAATTTGGCGTGCGCCCTCACAAGATAAAAGGCGACCGGGGTGTTGCTGTTGGGTTTTGGGTGTGGAAATTTTACGTTTTGTATTGTTATGTTATATAATAGTGTGTCGAGTTAAGACTTACCGCTGTTGGGGGTGTTTCTTTTTTTTAGTTAAATCAATAAAGATTAGAAGGGAAAGCGATTTTATATGCGATACTCGTGTATGGTACAGGCAAATCAATTTGATGCGATGCAATGCAAAATAATGCAAAGACATGTACACTTGGTTTGCAAATTTGATGGCCTAATAATGATTTAATTAAATACTGCAAGTAGAACACACCTTGGCATTTTGTTTAACTGGGCATTTGTTTTGGTAAGTCTTTTAATAAGCCTAGAAAAAAATAAAGTATTGTACTCAAAAAAACTTTTTAAATCTCCTACTTACGAACCCCTTTTCGAATGTTGTCATGTTGTTCATTGTGCAAATTAAGTTTTTTAGAATATGACTGAAAAACATTTTATTAAAAATAATTAAATTACGGATTTTGGTAACGTTTTAGAGCGTAAATCATGCAGCCGGTGTTAAGCGGGAATTCCAACCTTTTCACAGCATGCATAAGGAGTTCGTGATTTTTGTTCGAATTTTACCAAATACCCCTTAAAGAGCGCACGTTTAAATGTATTTGTGCACACCGATATTATCGCGATCAAGTGTCAAACTCGTTCGAACTAGTACGAAACGTTAATATTTGGATACTAGGTGTGTAGCAACGTTTTTCATAATCTTCGAATATTTTTAATTGATAATATTTTTTATTTTTTTAAATCGATGAAGATGACATAAATTGAACTGATCTCATTAGCTAAGTTGGTTAAGCGATTGCCCCGGATAGGCAGAGGTCCTGGGTTAGAGTCCCAGATGCGACTGAAATCTTTTTATTTTCTGTCGTTTTTTTCCGTTTTCATGTTTCATTTAGGTTATGTTAATATTCTTTTCTAAGAGGAATGTCTGCGCTACCTGTTTCATACATAACCTAATTTCGAATTTGAGGCCAAAATAACCATGCAAACTGAATGATATATATATTTTTAAAATTAAAGGTTTAGTAAATATCTAGTAAGGATGAAAATTATTTTATATATTTTTGTTTTAAATTAGGAAGTATGGGCAATGAAAAAAATAATTTTCACAATTTTAGAGACAACGTAGAAAATTATTTCAGGGTTTATTATATTTTTTTTAAATTACATATTATCTATTTAAATATGATCACGTAAATAAAAATATAAAAACAAACATTAAAAAAAAAAATTGGGTCGATATTTTAAATTATATAGGAGAAATTTGTGTTCCAACGTAAATTGGTCGTTTTTAATCTAATGTAAAGTTCACCATTATGCTTATTTTAATATTTAAAAACAAAACGTTATTTTATATTTCATTATATTTTCAAAGCAGACGAGGGAAAACATTTTTTTAAATCACCGTTACCCCCCAAAAAATTGTGAAAAGTACCTCTAAAATGGCGAAAAATCAATTCCTTTAATGGCATATATTTCATAACGTAAAGCAATAATTAGTAAGTTACTTCTAATCCGTACTAGATATTTACTATACTTTTTGATGAAAAAAAAGATCATTAGGTTTAGGTGAGTATTTTGGCCTCAAATCCAAAATTAAATTTTGTATAAAACAGGCCGCGCAGCCGTTCCTCTTAGACCTTAAAATTTTATAATGATTCGAATTTTTTTGATGGTTTTCATTACTAAAACAGTTGTATTAAGGTATTATAATGACGGGAAAAAAATATTTTTCCATCGACGGGAAGTCACACAAGAATCAACTGTACGGCGTCAGTGAGACTATTGCATCTCCAATTACGGTATGTTGTAAGGCTGACGGGTGGGGAGGGGTATGAGACGGGAAAGAGGAAGAAAGACTAATCAGATCTGGTCACTAAACACGGCTGATGCTAATTATGGATTATGGTCTATTACTATGTCGATACGTACTAGTATCTATCATTCTGGAATTTAACATAAGATCATTATTATAACATTAAAAAAAAACTAAACAAAATGAATTTTTTAACTTTTAATTAAATTTGAAATAACACATACTTTAACCGGTCATCGCGTCGTGAGTTCCCACCCAGGCGTCGTGAGTTCAATGTCCTCTATAACGACATAAGCAACATTTTCCGCTAACTGTGATGGTTATAGGAGACGTTCAATATTGACAGGTTATTCGTAATCCGGGAATGTTTGTATTTCTATTAAAAATTATTACGCTCGCCTGGTATCAAACCCGCAATCTGGGTCAAGATTCAACGAGCTTAACGGCTCGGCTTTGGAGGTAGTCAAATGTTATATTTATCTCATTGTTCTAAGATATAATTGTTCATGCTGTTTTGTGCGTTATTATGATCGGAAAAGTAATTTCCGGTATATCTGGGTACGTGCTCAATTGTTGCGGAGCATAATTTATTATTAAGGGGGGTTAAAACTCTGAATGTGTAATTTATTCAACGCGCTTTATTTTCATAAGATATAATCATTACCAATTAAAGCATTCACAGTATATGGATTAATTCGTTGGAAGCAAAATAGGGGCTGTTCGTGAAGTGAATATACTCGCACATTCATATTCACTTTAAATTATTTCAGAGACAAGCGTGGGGAGGTATTTCAAAGCATTTTAGAATGATGTTTTATATGATAGCAATATTTTTTTAGTTATAGGTTATGTATTAAATGGAAATTGAAAAAAAAACCACGTAATATTTTTGATGAAACTTATCAACTTCATTGTAATATCTTTTTAATCAATGAAAATAATATTAACGATTCTAGAATGAAACGTGAAATCGAAAAGACAAACAAGAAAACGGTAATGGTAGCAGTTGGGACTCGAATATAGGACGTCACGGTCCACTGAGCTACGGCCACCTTCGGGTTGTGCATCACTGTTGCAGACAGACAGTTGATAGCCTATTTTGGAAGCCTAGCTCTTCCACTAATCTATATGCCTGCAATAGTTGAAGTGTAAATAGATGTAAGATGCAGATGAAGTTATTGTAAAAGAATTGCGGAAACTAGTCCGCGCCCCTTCCAAATAGTTTTTTTCCTAGTTGATTCAATTTAATAAAAATGGCTTCTTTGATATTAAAGATTTCAAAAATAGCAAAATTTATTTATTTATTTAATAATATACGCCCTATATGGGCTTTTACATATAAAGTTAGTTCGAAATATATAAAGACAGGTCCAAAGCACATCACAATAGGTTCAAAGATAATATATCGAACAAATACAGGAAAACTTAGTGTATGTACCATTCTAAATAATAAGTTCAGAGGCGAAAAATCAAAACATACCTTACATTCACTGTTACTTATACTCTATAGACACATATATTAATAATAATACAGAATGTATGCAATAATCGTTTGTTTGTACTTATATTCAGAGCAGTTGAAAATGTCTACTATACCTGAATATGTATTACCTATTGTGTGAAGTCGAGTTACCAGTGAATATTTGAATGACTCAGTTCTGAGATTATTGTTACAATTAAATAAAATTTTAGATCGGGTATTTCTATTTGGAATGTTAAATGTAATTAAACTGACGATATCAGGGCTGTCTATAAAACCATTAACAATTTTGAAAATAATTTTTAAATCAGAAACAATTCTTCTATCTGATAGTTTTAATAATTTTAGTTCTTTCATTAAGTGATTGTAATTTATAGTTTCAATAGGTAAACCGAGTTTATAGTTAAGATATCTTAGAAATTTATGTTGAATTCTTTCAATGGAATCGCAATGAATTTTATAGTGAGGGGACCATATAGAAGAATTATGTTCGACTTGACTACGAACTAAGGAAGAATGTAATAATTTGCACTTTTCATAAAATTATCTCGCTTATGCAACTAAAAAATAACACTTTCGAATATAACATTACCTTGGAATATGATGTTGATATGGTGAATCATTACCTTTCGGAAAGAACCATTAATTTAAGAACATCGTGTACCATCGTGAAAAATATACAAGTGAACATTCGCTCTATGGTTTACTTGTTACGAAACTTATTTTCCTTTGAACCATTGCGATGTTGCCATTTAGAGCATTTTAAAGGAGGGCATCATTCTCAATTTTTTCTACGATTATTATCAGACTTGGACTTTGATTAACTAAGTAGGTAGGTATTTTACTTCTAGCACCATCATCTGATCGAATTCCTATTTTAACCATTCATTAGCTTTCAGTACAACCACCTCATCAATGCTGGCCGTCTACAACGGCGCCCAGTTCTGCGCCTGCAATGAGCTGTTCGCTACGGTCTGAAGCTGTAGCCGGACCTGGTGCAGATCTCGACTGGGAGAAGCTGTACCACGCCTGGACCGAGTGGAGGAGGAACAATGGACTGAAGTTCAGGGAGTTGTATGAGCAGCTCCCTAACCTGACCAATCAAGCGGCTAAATTGAAAAGCAATTACGTTTCTTTTGATAAAAACACACATATATGGCAACATCGAGTGCTTAACAACGATTTTGGGAAAATAAGTAGTGGTGACCGTAAACGTGAAATTGTTGTAAAAAGTTTTATGTACATACAAATGTGGGGTTATGAATGACTTCTGAATTTGGTGGTGCATTATTGATTTGATATTGGGAAGTATAATAATTACTTGGACTTACTACACTTCAACCATATTATACCAAATCCGCATTAAATGCCAACCTGGGGCGCTATTCCCGTTCTTTTTAAGGAAGATTCCTTAACTTTTTTCTTTAGGGTTAAAGTCTTCTTACTTAACTGCAGTTCCTATTCTCTCGGATGACAGATAACAGCTGAATTCAGCGAGCGACATTCGTCAAAAATGATAATTTTGTTTGGAAGTTTTAATTTAACATGTACTTTTGCTATTTTTGGTTTAATAAATTCGCTACCGGTTTCGACACAACCGTGCCATTAACTAGCTTCCTTTTAAGAACGCTAGTTAATGGCACGGTTGTGTACCAAAAATAGCAAAAGTACACGGTAAATTAAAACCTCCAAACAAAACGTCTAGAAATTGCTATATAGTGAATGCCGAAAAAATACAAGAAAAAATGTCAATATTAGCGATGTTTTAACAAGATAAAAACTCAATATTATTATATTGTTAAGTATGTTACCAATTACGTTATTATTTGCATTAAACATAATTAGTTAGTAAAAATTATTAAACATTATATAGATGTTGACATTTTCGACAATTCACGTCAAACGCGAAGAGAGTCGGTACGACCGGCCGAGTCCAATGAATTCGATTCCGAAGGCGATGGACTCACTCCGAGTTCGCAATTCCGGATTTACTCGTTTCGACCTCACACTTAAGGAACAGCAAAGGTTTTGGATTGGGGTCAGAAATGAAAGACGTCCCTATTCATTAGTGTAATATGAACGATTTTTGATTCCGGAACGGCGGACCTATTCGGACCGAGAGGATTGAAGACCGAGTCCGAGTAATCGAGTCTATGCGGCTAAAATCGGAATTGGAACCGAGTTTTTAAAATAAGCGGAATGACCCAACTCTTCGGTCGGCACAAATTCAAATGTCACCTTTAGAACTAGAGAAAAAAAATGTCATTACTGTCTAATGAGGTAGGTACCTTATTACAAAACGTGATTCTTCGTTAAAAGGCTTATTTATGATACAAAAAAAGTATTAATGTGATTTACGAGTATAATATAATTTAATTGTTTTTAAAAGTTTTAGTTCAAAATCTTATGTCACTTGAAGATATTTAATCAAGTTGTGTTTTCAAATAATATCTTGACAATCTATTTAGGGTCTTTTTGCTATGTCTCACCGGAATTCCGAAGTCTTTAACCCTAAGGAAAAACCTAAGGAATCTTCTTTAAAAGAACGGCAATAGCGCCCCAGGTCTCGCTACCACCGTATTTCATCAAGACAGTTTTTTTTCTAAAGTCTTCAAGGCCCACAATATAAAATATGTATTCATATTTACGTCGATGTGCATTGTCAATTAAATCTCTTTAAAAAAATGTGTTGTGACCTAGACTCGAACTTGAAGATTCTATTCTACCTGGGAGGGAAGCGGTAACCAATTTCTTCATCCCAACCAATTAATTATAAAAATATTTTAAATTATACGTTTAACAATCACTGCATCTCGAAAAATCTTTGAATATTCTTATTCAATTTGCATATTATTTGAAGATTTTTAAAATTATTTCAATAATCAATACATTTTAAGTTCCAATAATGAATATAGTAATAAAATTACTACCCATGTATTAGCCACCACTGGATGTAGTTAAAATAAGTTGTTTTTCCACGCTTCTTTCTACAAAGAATTTTATTTTTTTTAAATCTGAACAATATTTTTAATAATAATAATAATTGGATGACTTGTATAGCGCCGTTGAAAAATCACCCCTAGGGCGCTGTACACAATAATCACACCATATTCCTTTATTTTCTCTCACCAATCTTTCCTGTTTTATGTGAATACCACACAAGGATTCCAACTGCTCCCAGCTGTCCGAGGACAGTGGGACTATGGCACCCCCAATCGTTGTATGTTTTGGGGCTAAAAAATGTGGAGAGAGGATGGAGATGGGAAAGATGAATGTTGGGAAGTACTTGACTAGTCACATCTGGTCACCAAATACGGCTAAAGTTATTTGAGGCAACGTTTCGATTTTAAATGGTGGTATTTCACCAGTGCGATACTGAGAGTACCTATTTACCTCTCTGGATCTGGATTCCTGACCTCCTAGCTTAAAAACCCAAGTAACGCATTTTCGTCTGCAGTATTTCACTATAGGTGTGTAAGTAGGGGCTAGTTGTACCGATCGTCCGGGCGAGTTATCCTCGATCACTTTCTGTATTAAGTTTTCAATCAATCAATGCCACGGGGTGGAGTGGGCCAAGTTACCAGAATAAACGATTTACAAATGGTGCCTCAAAAGAACGAATAGAAATAGGAGCTCCTTTAGGTCCAGACGAGGGAGTTAAGCCAAGGGGAGATAAGCCAAGAGAATTAAAGAGAAACACTCGAAACGTTAGGGATCGGATCTCTGTGTTGGTGTTTAGTTTCACGGCTGGATTTTGATCGAATTTACACTATTTTCAGTTTTCAAGACAGATACTTACTTTATTTTTATTTATTATATTTTAATCATGAATATATAAAATACACAAATATACAGAATATTAAAAGGTAACGGTTGCGACTGGGATTTGAACCCATATCCTCTAGTCTTACCGGGACAAGTGCTTCTATCAATTGAGGTATTGAGACCTACTTACATTTGATCATTTTATCAATGCCATGCCTCACTTTGAGAATTACTAACATTATCATAAATTATTTCCTTTATTTTATAGCTGCCATCTACCATCTTTTGGTATAAGTTCGAATCCCGGTAGCCACCTGTATATTCGTATATTTCATATTCTCGAATCGTTGATATTCTCTTATTTAATAATACACTGAATTAATTAATATATTGAATCATTGAAGAAGATAATATTAACATAACCTAAATGAAAGATGAAACCGGATAAAAGGACAGAAACTAAAAATATTTCAGTCGCATCTGGGACTCGAACCCAGGTCCTCTGCCTATCCGGGGCAACGCTCAACCGATTTAGCTAATGAGACAAGTTCAATTTGTGTCATCTTCATCGATATCATATCTCAAATTCAAGATTTGTGAATATTATCTTCCATTGTTTTAATCTCATATTATTGGCAGCTATTTTTATGATGTTTACAAAGTTCTACCCGAACTCAATTGCAAACTTAAACAGTGTCTCGGATTTACATCCGACTTTTTTTATTTATATGAGACATCTATTGACTTTTTGTAAAAGCCTAAAGAATTCAATTTTTAATTATTAATTATTTTTATTGAGATTTAAGAACCTCAGCGTAATATTTAATCATTGAAGAAGATAATATTAACATAACCAAAATGAAAGATGAAATCGGATAAAAGGACAGAAACTAAAAATATTTCAGTCGCATCTGGGACTCGAACCCAGGTCCTCTGCCTATCCGGGGCAACGCTCAACCGACTTAGCTAATGAGACAAGTTCAATTTGTGGCTATAAATAGGCTTCAATAAACTAATCCTAAAACATTTTAAAATTGTATTTATACATTTAAGTTTTTCGCAATAACTAAGTAAAATTTACATGCTATTTAATTTATTGGTGGAATTTTTATAATTATTTTATGGTTATAATATTTGATCCCTTTGTAAAATAAGCTGTTTTGCGTATTGGCTTTTTTTGGTAGTCTGATTTAATTGCACGTTTTTGTGTTATGTCTGTGAATGTCCTTGTTGTATATAATTTTGTTGGAAAAATAATATAACGTGATGATTTCTTCTTTACATAATGTATAAAGATCATTGCGTTCAATATCAGCGTCTGTTTCACATTTAGCCAATTTGGCTCCTATAATATTTTAGCTACTTTTGAAAGTCTTTGTCAAGTATTATTCTTTTCCAAACTTATTTTGTTTTCTGACTTATCTTGTTACAGGAGAAAATAATCCTTGAGAAGTAGTTAAATGTGAAGCAATAATTGAGTTGTATATTGTGTAGTTTTCATGGATATTTTTGAAGAATTCTTCCCAAAATAGAGATCTTCTTCCCAATGTTCTCACTGAACTAAAAATTTGCCTATTTTATTAATTTATGTATCAACCAAACGATTCACTGGAAACGCTTTCATTAAAGAGGTAATAACTTTATTAAATCGTTTTTTCTTTATATCTATATAAATATTAATCAATTCTTTTTTCGTGTTCTACTCAGAAAAACCAATGTTCTGTTTTAAAGCTAAGTTTATATAATTCTTGGTATTGCTGGGTTACTAAAATAATAGAGGTTCTTACTAAGAGGTGAGTTGGGTAAAGGGTTCAAGGAAGACCAAGCTTCATCCCAGAATATATGTTTCCTACAAAATACCTTTTCTGTTTGTTGCTATACCAATAATTATGAATTCATTAGATATCATTAAAACAAATTTTGTGCGGTGATTTTTTTTTTCATTTAACGTTTTGTAAATTTCTCTCATTCCGTTGAAGTTCTTACGGGAACCCGTTTTAAATTTTGACAAATTTTATTCCCAAGGCGTGAACATTTTCAGAATTTAATAATAAGACCGCCAAATTTTTTCGTGAAATGCGAGACATTTTTCTTAATACCCAAAACTTTAACCTTCCAGGTTGATTTTATCAAACAAACCTGTTTAGGGGGACAGTGATTTAATTTAGGTACGAAAATGTTTCCGTTAATATTTTAACTATAATTTCTATAGCGAATATCAGTAACTCTATTTCTGTACAAGGAATTATATCAATATCCTGAATATGTATTGGATTGGAGTCACGAAGGCCTTATTTTTCAGGGGAAGATATCCAAATAAATTCTGTCTTTGCCGGATTAAGTTTGAGTTTATTGAGAGACATCCAACTTGAAACCGTAGTAATACAGCAATCTATCTCGTTTTTAGGACGTCTTTTTCATCCGGGAAACAAAATTTCAATATCAAACGAACATCTGCATAGCCTTGCGATTCAAAACCAGTGAATGAGGCGTCCAAGACAATTCGTATAAAGAATGAAAAGAATGGGACCTAGGACACACCCCCGGGGAACTCAAAATTCATTGGAAGGTTCAGGTGATATAAATTTATTGACAGTTACTGAGGCTACTCCTCCAGACAGGTAAGATTTGATGTCATCTATTGGAGCACATCACTTCGAATGCCATATTTGGTATCAAACACATTTAACAGAATACTATGATCTACCGTGTCAGATGCCGCACTCATGTTAAGAACAGATACCAAACCCAACTTAACTGCTGCCATCCCGATGATCAATTCTGAAATTATCCGCAAAAGAACAATTTCCGTAGAATGAAACTATCGATAAGCGGATTTGATAAGATGATTTTTGGCAAACAGACCGGCGGAGTTCAGGTACCCTACCAATTATTGGAAACGATTTTCTCAAGCAACTTTGATTGAAATAGTAAGTTGGATACAAGCCTGTAATTATCCGTATTGTAAGTATCGAGATTTTGTTTTTTTGGATCGGAGTAGTAATTGATTTCTTCAGTGTGCCCGGTAAAACTGAATTTACTAGTGTTTTCTAGATAATTGCAGTAATTACAGGCGCTATATCCGGAAGACATTTTTTTAGTAGACAGGTAGGTATGGGATCTTGAGCGCATTGCCTGTTTGGACAAGACATCACATCTCGCGTGACATCTTTTTCCGATACTGCTGCAAAAGCAGTGAAGTCATCAGTGAGCGGTTTAGATGCAGGGACAAAAGGTGATGCTACCCCACTGAGGGCTCGAATTTTTCTACATTACTACTAAAATATGCGGCAGGGCTATCCGCTTCGAGAGAGGAATCAACTTTGGTGTTGCTCTCTCCAGATAAGGTCGTTATGTGTTGCTAAAATTTTTGTGGGGTCCTTTTTTTATTCAATCTGTTCACATCAAAAGTTAGATTTTTTCTGTGTGACCAATTCCTAGTAACCTTTTCGTTTAATAATCCACAGTTATCGATTTCCGACTATCTGATTCGACTGACGTTTCTACAGCCTCTCTAAATTCCGAATTTCTCTCTTTTTCTGCAGGAATTCAGCGTCTGAACATCTGCCACAATTCCTAGTGCGACAGACTTTTTCTATGAAAGAAGCATTTTTAACAAGTAATGCTAGTTTCGTAGAATTAAAAAGAATTACAAACACTTTTACCTGGATTTTACAATACTTTTCCCTATCACAGAGAGGCGAGGTCTTCAAAACTTTGCAAAATGTCTCGTTGTCGAATATTTTCCAATTTCTGGAGATAATGGATTTGATCTCCAAATTTGATTTGAGGATCGAAGGCAAATACGACATCGAGAGTACCGCCTGTGCCATGAGTGGCTGAGATCAGGCTTGAAATGGCTTTAGCCATGTTTGGTAGCCACCTAATCAAATAGGCCCTTTCTAATCTCTCTCTTCCCCGCTTTCTCCAACCTCACCACATATCCCTATTGGAGATGCCATAGTGACACGACAATTTTATTTTCGATCACAAAACAAAAGAATTATAATAAACTTTGTTCTTTAGAAGGTTACTAGGCAACATTACAAGTTTTAATATTAACAGTTAGTTCCTAATCACAACCAATTCACAGATTTAATTATAGATATTTTCAAAACATTAAACAATTAAATTTCATCCACCATTAGCTTTTTACGTTTCTGTGTTGTACCTCTTTATTATTTTTTATTCATGTTCACCTCTAGTCAACTCTGTGTTCTGTGATTCCCGAGACGAAACGTATTTACGGGAGATGTCCATTCAAATATTACACGTGTCAAGGGAATTTTAGGGAATTGATTGACATTTTCATAACATTTTGACGGCCTGCATGGTCGAGGAGTGAGGCTCTCGACTACGAATCCAAATCCCGTCGTACGCAAGTTATTTTTATTTTATTAATTTGTTAATTAATTAATTAAAAATAATGTACAGTATTTTTGTTATTTTTATTTTATTAATTTGTTAATTAATTCATTAAAAATAATGTATAGTATTTTCTTTGTGACCAGATCTAATGGAATAGTCACGAAATACCCAATTGAGGATGAAATAGTGTCACTGGCTCCAGATGGTTGCGGGCAGTTGGAACTTTTGCGCGACCTTCACATAAAAAAAATTACAGTTACATCTTATCCATCGGCTATAAGCTATTTTGACTTCTTGACTTAACTGCATAATACTATTATAAATAACTAATATGATTACATTTAAATGTTTTTCGCTTACAGCTTTTTTAATATGTTAATTCTGTTCTCCGTTTTTAGGATATCATGAAGGAGATTATATACGTGTACTCCCTCGTGAGTTATGCTCCTTTTACAATGTTCAGTCTTTACTATACTCGTGCATAATGAAACTGAAAGTCTTTTGTAGCTATCTGAGTGAAAGAGAACAATTTGTGTCCTATGGTTAGTTCAACTCAATCGCGTATCCTACAAACAGGGATCCAATTTAGGACCCCTATTGTTTTTAATTTTTATAAACAATATTCAGAAGAAAATAAAATTCGTCCGATTTCTACTTTTCGCCGATGACATTAAACTCTTTTTGAGAATAAGGTCGTTGGAGGACTGTAGAAAGCTCCAAGAAGATATCAATGCAATAATTGACTTGAGTATTGAAAATAACCTTGGGTTCAACTGACAAAAATGTTCAGTTATGTGCTTTACAAGGGCACACAAGAGCATATATTTTAACTACAAAATGAAAGATACGTCACTGAAGCACATGGTGAACTGCAAAGACTTAGGAATTGTGTATGACATTCGCCTCGCATTTCACGCTCATATTGAAAATATCTGCAAATCAGCCACTAAAATGTTGGGTTTTGTCATACACAATTCAAAAGACTTGACCAACCTTGCAGTTATAAGGCTGCTCTACTTTAGCTTAGTGCGTAGCATTCTCGAGAGTGGATCTCAGGTATGGGGCCAGAGGACACTGTCTATGTACTAATGGTCGAGAAGATACAAAAGAAATTTTTACGATACCTCTACATGAGAGAGTTCGGTTTTTTCCCATGGCTGTTTCCAGCAGCATTTATCTCGGGAATGCTGGGTATATGCAGCCTTAGTTCCAGAAGGGATGTTACATTACTACTGATGGCGTATAAGCTTCTAAACGGTATAATCTCAATACCAGATATTCTGGCTAAAATAGGATTCTATGTCCCGGATAATTTTGCGCGAGGCCGCCAACACAGGATTTTGATTCTTCCTAGGTGCAGAACTAACTTACCAATAGTGATGCCCTTGGGAAGAATCACTAGGTTAATTAACTGCCTCGCAGGAAATGTGGATATTTTTCACATGTCCTACAACGTATTTAAACGTGAAATATCATCATAGTAAACCTACATTTAAAATTTTTCTTTTTTGTCTCACTTGTTAACTATTCACTTTTTGTAATTTTTACTTACCTATATTGCAATGTATTGGTTTATACTGTTTTTGCAAATAAATAATTTATTATGTTGTTTAATCTAGTGTTCGTGTACTTGTGATGTTTTTTTTATTATTGTGTGTTCGTGCGTATAAGTCTATTTGGTATTTTTGTTCCCGTGTTTTACAATGCTTTATAATTCAGTGTTTAAGTTCACTTCTAGTTTGCCCAACGTTCTGTGATTCCCGGAACGAAACGTAGTTACGGAAGATGTCCGTTTAAATATTCCACGTGTCAAGGGAACTTGTAACCGAAATGGCTAACTTTATTTATTGTCTTCCCTCGTCTCGGCGTTATAAATTATCATCAGGCGGGAATTCCGCTTGTTCTGTAATCCGACCGTAAAATAACACCGCAAAAAGTCTTACCGGGGAAATTACCGGTTGCCAAAGAGAAACGGAGGACAATATTATAGTTTTATTTATTTAATTACTGGGAAACTGTTCTTAAAGAATGTAATTTTTCTTTAGTCGTCGTAATGCACAATAAATAAATTGTTCTGACCAGAGCAGAACGCTTGTTGATTCTAAAATAAATGATGTCGGCAGAATGCGAACGAGTGTCTTTTTGGGTTTGATTGCAGAAGTTCTTTTTTCCTTCGTTTGATCCTTTCCTGGGCATTTTCGGTAATTCGCCACAGAACGTTGCCCAATCGGTGGAGAAATGATTAATCTTGTTTTATACAGTACACCTAGGGTAAGTCCTTTTAAGGTGTCTTTGTATTCTTTTTAAAATCATCCTCTTTTGTTAATCCTGACAGGTCGCTTTGAAAGAGAGTTGCTTCCGCAAATAAACAAATTATCTGACTAAGCTGTTGCTTGCCTTTCTTCTCAATATCTCGAATATTTATGTTATTTTTCTTTTCATGTTTCACTGTTAATGTATAAAACTGCTTTTCAACATCATGTTGTGAGCTCTTATAATATGCACGGCTACGGCACGGCTTGCTGTGACAACATGAAGCATAAGGCGGGGAAGCAAAATGTATGGGTCGGTATGGAGACGCTTTTAATTTTTTGAACGGCAAGTGGACAACAACGGCATGGCATGCCGTAGGCGCTGGACACCTAGTTCCTCGTAAAGCCGTGACGCTCATTTTCAGAGTGTAGTGTGCAGTTACAAGGATAATTTTATAAAACCGTGCACAATTATAAAAGCGCTCATTAGCTATAGAAAACGTTAAATAATAATTTTAAATGCTCACTTTGTCTCCTCTACAGTTTTATCAGCTTTGCAAATGTTTCTGTACTCTACTGCCTCTCTCGCTTCCAACCTCTCTGGTTTCTACCTTTATATATAATTTGCCACCGAATTTTCTCACGTGGCATGTGACGTTTAGTAGACTATTCCTTTGAGAAAACGAAATTTTATATGCTTTTATCGAGAGAACTTTCTCTTGGACTACATTATCTCACAAACGAAAGAAAGTAAAAGTTAATTACTATCTCGCAAATAAATAGAGAACGTATTATTTGTTAACTAGTTTGTTTTATACTATGCTTACAATTGTCTTGCTAAATGTATCCATGTTCACTTTTCTTCTGTTTCAACTTTGTATGCCTCTGTAATAGTATATTTTCTTCTTAGTTTATACTGTTCTACTTACCGGAATGAGTTTTTTAAAAATAAATTATCAACAATGTAACATTTTTTTAATATGTTATCTATTTAAAATAAATATTGCTATTATGAACACGACGACATTATTAATTAAACGCCAATTAGTAAAAAAAAATTTGGTCATAGCTGTGTTTGTAGAAGGTAATATTATTGTGGTGTAATTAGAGAAATTTATTTTGACTCAAAGTCGGTGGAACCAAGAAAAAATCTTTAACTTACCTGATTTCAGAGTTCCTAATCTATCTGTGGAAACTGTAATCCCTTGTGATAGATACTAGTCTGGATTCAGAATCGAGACAATACTTCAAATGGTTTTAGCAGTGATTCGTGACCAGATTTGAATAGCTAGATATTTCATAATGTTCATCTCTCTCATCTCCTTCTCTTCCCCACTATATTTAGCCAAACTGTCTTTACTTTTTAACTGGCTCCGGGCAGTTGGGAGCAATTGGTACTTTCGTTGGGTGAAAAAAAAACTTTTAATTAATGTTACTTTATGTGAAAGTATATGAAACACAATCACACAAGGTTTTACAGTATCACCTTCGATATCTTTTTATTTAAACTTTTACATTGATTCTGCAAAACTAAAAGCAAGTAGTTTTTTTATCACATTATCTTCTCCGTCCTTCATTCCGACCACATTTTGACGGGACCAGCCAACCCATCATGTCCCGTGCAGGTACAGGTGTGACATGAAATTATGGGGTCTTCCCATCGTTACTTAGCCCCATGGGAAATAACGAAGAGCCAAGAAACATTTTTTATCCCTGAATACATATCTCCGCTTAGGGAAATAGAACCCGGGACAATGTTCATCGAGCAGACATCTGTCTATCGGGTTGTTTTATTCTCGCAGAGACGGGGCCAACTCAAAAATTACAAGGCTGGGAATAATAAGAGTTTAACCATATTTATCTTATGTGTTTCTCGTTCATTCGGATTGAAATGGAGGTTGTAATCTTAGTTATTTGAGTTATTACCAATTTTTTTTTAAAAAAAAAATCGTACAATGCGTAAATCAATTAACGGGGAGAGGGACGTCGGAGAATTATTATTTATTTATTCAAAATAATGATAATATTATTGTGCAATACGATAAACATGGTGTTTTTAAAGAGAAAAATATTTTAGGTTTTTTTTTTAATTTCCATGGGCTTAGCATTTATCAAAATATATTGAGAAATATTACTCATTTCTGACCGTTCTACGCATGTTTTACAAAAACATTTAAAAAGTTGAATATCCTTAAAAAAAGTTGTGTAGCCTTTTCTTTAACTTGTCGATAAGATAAATTTAAACAGTGTTTGGTTTAATTTTTTTATGAACAAAATTAATTTTTTTAATGTTTTTTTTTTGAAATGCGGATTACAAATATTTGGTTAGGTTTATTTATAAAAACGCAACGATAAAGGATTAAAAATACTTTTCTCCACTGTAAAAATCATATTTGTATTTTAAATATTTTGTAAAACATACAATGGGACGGTCAGAAAAAAGTAATATTTCTGATTAGATTTTGATAAATACTAATCCTATGTAAATTTATAAAATATTTAATAAATATTTTACGATTTAAAAACATTATGTTTATCTTATTGCGTAATAATACTATCATTATTTTGAATTAATAAATAATAACTCTCCGACGTCCCTCTCGCCCTTAATGTGTAACCTTCTGCAATCTTGTTTTCAGTTGTTGATGAAGCAAGAGCAGGGAATTTTCATTTTAAGATTGTCTATGTGCTCGTTTCTCTATATTGTCTATATGACCTATTCCATTATATCGAAGCCAAATAAAAAAAATACATATATCATATTATTTGAAAAGAGGTTTACATGATTACGGTCCTGAGAAAGTTGAGATCAACCGAAAGCGGTCGACAATGTATAAATATTATAAAGTTGTTTAAAACTAAAAAAAATCATTTAAA
This sequence comes from Halesus radiatus, assembly GCA_022606495.2. Taxonomy (NCBI): domain Eukaryota; kingdom Metazoa; phylum Arthropoda; class Insecta; order Trichoptera; family Limnephilidae; genus Halesus; species Halesus radiatus. The sequence continues at coordinate 102,925 of JAHDVE020001163.1, forward strand.
TATATCGTCTGGTCACAAAGTGATTGCTCTCTTCGTTTCTTCTTCGATGTTATGAACTTTTGTAAAGGGATAATGCCACTCTAGAGCCGGAACAAAGCCTCATTTCAACATTCCTTTAGGGTAATAAAGTGAATGATATACAAAATATGATCAGAAGCTTTTATCGATCATTCTTTCTAGTGTATGTCTAAATTTTTAAAACAATTTTTTTTCATGCTTGTTTTCTCCTCCGATTTTTTACCTGGCATGAAAATTTTTCAGTGTTCATAGGATTTTCTCGGGGAACACGTATGACAAATTAAAAATACATTTTTCTGTACAAAGTTTGAAAATGAAGTTTTGTTTTTGGTACAAAATTGAGTGAAAAATAATGAATAACAGAAGAAGCGCAACGAAACTTAAAATCCGTACTTCTCGAGATACTTTAACGATGAGGCTACAGTAAAAAATGTCAAGTCAGTTGATTTATATCAGTTGTAGAAATTATATTTCCGGTCAGCATAAAAAAAAATGTATTGAGGTAATATACGCATTTTTAGTTTCATATTGCATTTTTCGATAAAAATAATTATTTACCTCTACCTGCAATGCCTGCATCATACAATAAAATAGGCTTCTGAGTTGACGTTTACCTGCTTTCGAACTTTCTGGCTGATTTTAAGGACATCCTAGCCTCGTTTGCTGCGTCATATCAATTATGGATTGGTTCTAAAGCTGAATACGGGACTCACCAGCCAGATACATAATGGAATCTCGTTCATAGAAAAATCACCAAAAACCTTTATCCCCTTGAAAAACTTATTGAACCTTATTTCTAAGGTTTTAAGGATTTTTTTTTTATTTCTTCGAAATCTCGAGTGACATTACCCCTTAATTGGTTAATTTAACAAATTAAGTAGATATTTCTA